>WNWU01000081.1:450433-495064 GCA_012654045.1 Ptyas mucosa
TCCTTCTTTTGCTTCCTCTTCTCCTCCTTCCATCCTTCTCCTCCTCTTCCTTCTCTTTCCCCTTTTCTTCCTTCCATCCTCCTCCTCCTCCTCTGTCTTTACCTTCTTCCTCTTCTTTTTCTTGTCCTTCTCCTTCAATCCTTCTTCTCCTCTCCTTTTCTCCTTCCTCTTCTCCTCCTTCCCTCTTCTTTCTTTTCCTTCCTCTTCCTCTTCCTCTCCTTTTCTTTCTTCCTTTCCTCTCCTCCTCCTCCTCTCTTTCAATTCCATCCTTGATCCGCCGGTTGGATCAGCACCATTTCAAGGACATCTTATGAAAAGATTTAATCTACCTCCGATACATTAAAAGGGACGAGAGGTGCAGAATTACCGATGCCCCTTGTATTAGAAACGGTAGCAGATAATTGCACCCCATTTTTCCGGCTTCTTTTTCCTTCTCATGGTATTTTCCTCATGTTCTTTTTTTTTTTCCTTGCGCAGGAGGCTGCCTCTATTATGTGGGCCCCAAAAAGGAGGAAAAGCGAGAAGTGGTGGTTGACCTGGAACGGCGAAGGGAGGTCTTCCTGGAAAGCCACTTCACGGAACTGGGGAATCACCTGGGGCAGAAGAAAACGGTGCACCGAATTCAGAGCCGATATTACTGGCTGGGTATTGTGAAGGATGTAGTAGACTGGGTAAATGTTTCGGGGGGGAGGGCAGGAGAAATGGATTGTTTTAGGCAGAGAAATCGATGGGTTTGAGCATTTCGGATTCCCAGAGGGAGTCCTCGACTTGGGTGGTGCGGCGGCCTAGAGGTGGAGCTCTTGCCTCACAATCAGGAGGTCTGTGAGTTCGATCCTAGGTAGAGGCAGATATTTCTCTCTCTGGGCACAGTGAGAATATATCTGCTGAACAAAACTCGGTACTGGCGACAGGAAGGGCATCCGGCCAGTAAACACTCAGCTCCATTCAGTTGCCCAGACTCCACCCCGCAAGAGATAATGGGGTCGTTAAAAGAGGAGGAGGAGGAGGAGGGAGTCCTCGATTTACGACACAACGGAGAGCAGAATTTCCATCGCTAAGCAAGGTGGTTCTTAAGCGAGTCGTACCCCATGTTATGCTCTTTCTTGCCCCGTTCTTAAGTGACAGTTAAGCAAATCTTATGGTCATTAAGCAAACTCAGCTTCCCCTTTTGACTTTGCTTGCCAGAAGCTGGCTGGGAAGGTCGCAAATAACGATCACGTGATTTCCAGGACGCTGCAATCATCGTAAATCCATGCCGATTGCCAACTGCCCAAATTTTGATCACGTGACCTGCTGCAATGGTCATTTTTTTCCCCCTACCTGTCCTTCTTCCAGATCAGGCTGTGTGAAACATGCCAGAACGCAGAGCATAGCAAGAACCTCGCTAAAAAAATCCAGCCGCTTAAAGTGGAATTGCCCTGGGAAGTTGTGGGGCTGGATATTTACGGTACGTGTATCGTTTATTCCAATTTGTCTGGCTTTTGAAACGACTTGTTCTTCTTTTTTAGTGCAGGATTTGGGATCCCCCCCCCCCTTGGATAAACTCAAGTGTGGATCCATTTAGTTGCAACAGAAATTGATTGACGGGCTTGAAACAGAGTGACTGGCCCAAAATCACTCAGTTGGCTTTTGTGATTAAGGCAGGACTGGAACTCACAGTCTCCTGGTGATTGGCCCAAAGTTACCCAGATGGCTTTCATGCTTAAGGCGGGGCTAGAACTCCCAGTCTCCTGGTGATTGGCCCAAAGTCACCCAGCCTGCTTTCATGGCTAAGGCAGGACTAGAACTCCCAGTCTCCTGGTGATTGGCCCAAAGTCACCCAGCCAGCTTTCACCACTAAGGTGGGGCTAGAACTCCCAGTCTCCTGGTGATTGGCCCAAAGTCACCCAGCCTGCTTTCACGGCTAAGGCAGAACTAGAACTCTCCTGGTGATTGGCCCAAAGATATCCAGCTGGCTTTCATGCCCAAGGCAGAACTAGAACTCACAGCTGCCTGCTTTCTAGCCTGCTATCTTTTTAAACAAATGCTAGTTTTCATTTGGCAACCTGGTAGCCTTCTCCACTTGCTGCCGGAGTCCCTTTTCCGTTTGTTCCTTTCTCCAGAGTAACTGCCTCATCTTTATCTTGCGTATCTCTTCACCTAAATCGCGTTGAGGTCACAGCAACAACTGACTCTCTCTTTGCATTGTCCTATAGGTTCTTTCCCGGAGTCCAGACAAGGCCACACACACATCCTTGTTGTGATGGACTATTACACAAAGTGGGTGGAGGCTCTCCCTTTGCTGAAAAGAGATGCTTTCTCGGTGGCCAAAGGATTGGTTTCCTTGTATTACAGGTGGGCTGATCTCGTCTGCTATTATGGGATTTAAGGTGGTAGCCGAGCATAGGATAAGGCCCTAAGAATTGCAGAAATTAGATTTGAATATCACGTCGTCTTACCAGATGCCCCAGTCCACCCCTTTCATGGACACGCCACATAATCTCAACATACAAATGTACAGCACTTCTGAGTGCATTTCTCTTGTGATTTTTCTTTTTTTAAAAACAGGTTTGGGGCATCCAGGAATATCTTATGCAATCTGAGCTGGGACTTCTGCGAAGAGGTGAGTCAGTATTTTCATTCCCTGGACCAAATGTTTGTCAACCTCGGAAACTTTCAGAGGGGTGGACTTCGATGCCCAGAATTCCCCAGTCAGTCACAAACAGTCGCCATGCTGGCTGGGGAATTCTGGGAGTTGAAGTCCACACATCTTAAGCTTGTCATGTTGGCTGGGGAATTCTGGGAGTTGAAGTCCACACACATTAAGCTCACCATGCTGGCTGGGGAATTCTGGGAGCTGAAGTCCACACATCTCATGATTGAGAAACATTGCTCCTGAGTTCTTCTCAGCCAGTGGTCTGTGTCTCCATACTCCCTCTAGGAAACTTATCATCAAGCTATTGAAAGATCTATTTTTAATCCTGCTAGCTTCGAAATATATTCTGTACAGCTGCTTATCCTCCTCCATGGGCAGTCCACGCCAAAAAGGAGAAAAACTGAAGCTATTTCTACCTTCAACTATTCGCACTTTGATTTCTCTCGTGTAGATTTCTCTCGTCTGGAGTTGCAAGTTTCATGTAGTTTTGCATTTCCAGGTGGTCAAACTCTTATTAGAGAGGTGGAACATTACTCAAAGTCTCACCCCGGCCAGCTGCACGAACCTGGACAACCGCACCAACGACCTCCTGAAGTCCTCCATCTACAACGTCGTCAACGAGAAGCCGGACGAATGGGACGAGGCCCTCGAGCCGGTTCTGTTTGAGATCCGCACGTCTGTCAGCCCAGTGACCAAATACCCTCCTTTCTTCCTCCTCTACAACAGATACCCCTGTCTCTCCTCGGAGGTAAAGGTAGACCAATTCAGCAGGTTGAGTGGCTTGAAAAGGTGTGTGTGTGTGTGTGTGTGTGTATTGAGCCATTAGCAAGGATCCCACTGATTTCCTCTCCAAGCTGCCAAATGAGTTTTGGGAGATCAAAGCCAGCATCCTACTGAAGGGATTCGCCAATGCAAATTTGGCCTTTGCAGTTGGTGAGTTGGCGGCGTCCTCGTCCCATCTGCGCTAACGGCAGAGCTGAAATCTGGCCAGTTGAGAAACCTGGACGGGGGGAACGGGAGAGAATCCTGCAATGCAAATATTTTGGCCCTGATCCCAACCTAACCATAGAGCCACCCATAGATCTAACCTGTCTTTAAAGGTAAAGGTTCCCCTCGCACATCTGTGCTAGTCGTTTCCGACTCTACAGGGCGGTGCTCATCTCTGTTTCAAAGCCGAAGAGCCAGCGCTGTCCGAAGACGTCTCCGTGGTCATGTGGCCGGCATGACTCAATGCCAAAGGCACATGGAACGCTGTTACCTCCCCACCAAAGGGGGTCCCTATTTTTCTACTTGCATTTTTTACCTGCTTTCCAACTGCTAGGTTGGCAGAAGCTGGGACAAGTCACGGGAGCTCACCCCGTTATGCGGCACCAGGGATTCGAACCACTGAACTGACGACCTTTCGCTCGACAAGCTCAGCGTTTTAGCCACTGAGGGATCACATCCCTTCAATCTGTCTTTGCGAGGGTTAAAGGAAGGATTTTCAAATCGGGAACAGAGTTGAACAAAATTTTGATCTTATGGGTGTATGAAGCTGTAACCGTTATAAGTGTGAGGATTGGTCCTAAGTCTACTTTTTTCAGTGTTGTTGTGGTGTGGTTACTAGCTTGTGTATTGAGGACTAGCTGTACTGCATTGCCCAGCCCTGATAGAAATGAACGCCTTTAAGACTTGGCTGAATATGTTTTCTATTCCTCTTTCCTAGGCCGAATATAAGAAGGACGAGGGATCCAGGGTTTTTAAAGGCAGCCGCCTCCCGCCTTTCGCAGCTGCCGCGCAGGAACAGCAGAACGCCGTGAAAGAAATTGTAAGTCAGGCGCAAGAGCCTTACGGCCAGTCCTCCGTTTTACGACGGGTCCCTTAACAAGCACTTGAAATTACGGCAGGCCTGTTTGACTGCGTTTTATTCTTCTGTTTTTTATATATTATATAATTATATAACTGGATGGATGGATAGATAGATAGATAGATAGATAGATAGATAGATAGATAATTAGATTAGATGGATGGATGGATGGATGGATGGGATGGGATAGGAAGGTAGGTGAATAGATAGATATACAGACAGACAGACAGACAGAATTAGATTAGAGAGAGAGAGAGGATGGATGGATGGATGGGATGAGATGGGATAGGAAGGTAGGTGGATAGATAGATAGATAGATAGATAGATAGATAGATAGATAGATAGACAGACAGACAGACAGACAGAATTAGAGAGAGAGAGAGACAGAGATTAGATGGATGGATGGATGGGATGGGAAGGTAAGTGAATGGATAGATAGCTAGATAGCTAGATAGATATAGATAGATAGATGGATGTAAAAGGGGAGGAGAATTTATTGCTTGTTCTTTTTTCTTTTTTCCTTTCAGCACCCAGACAGAGTGTAGATCCTACATGTTAAATATTGAATGTTAAATTTAATTGACCACTATATTTTCTTCCTTTCTTCTTCTTCTTTTTTTTTTTTGTATGCTATTTTTTATTCTTTTCCGTTGTTAGGGTTGAATATATGCTTTCGTTTCGTTTCGTTTTCTTTGTTTTACTGTTTTACATTTTCTAGGATAAAACAATAACTTATGACCGTAACAAAGTACGCCTGTAAATTTGATCCCAGTTTCAGTCATAAGCAGAGGTGGGTTTCAGCAGGTTCTCCTGACCAGTTCTGGAGAACTGGTAGCGGAAATTCTGAGTAGTTCAGAGAACCGGTAGTAAAAAATTCTGACTGGCCCCGTCCCCCCATCTATTCTCTGCCTCCCGAGTCCCAGCTGATCGGGAGGAAATGGGGATTTTGCAGTATCCTTCCCCTGGAGTGAGGTGGGAATGGAGATTTTACAGTATCCTTCTCCTGCCATGCCCACCAAGCCCCACCCACAGAACTGGTAGTAAAAAAAACTTGAAACCCACCACTGGTCATAAGTCAAGGACTAGTTGATAATATCCTTCCTTGTAGGAACATCAGAAGGAAGTTTGGTGTGTTTTTAACCTGGAATCCATCCCAATCCGGTGAAAAAAACAACTTCTTCTCCTTTCTCCTTTGTGTAGGTGATCGCCAACATGACGGCTACTTACAAAGGGGAGCCGAAAAGCGTCAAGAGAAGAGCCAAACAGCTGTCGTCTCTCGCCTACAAGATGGAGGGCGGCCTTTTGGGGAGAAACGGGGAGCCCCCCCTGAAAAAATTGAAAAGGAGCCAGTTTATTTCCTTCCAGATTGAGACGGTCTTGACTCCGGAGCAGAGCTTATCGAGCGTGAAGAAAACCGGATGATTGATAAAGAGAGCTTGTGCTTTTCACATTGATGGCCGTTGCAGCATCCCTCATGGTTTACATCAGTGTTTCTCAACCTTGGTAGCTTGAAGATGGGGGGACTTCAACTCCCAGAATCCCCCAGCCAGCACCGCTGGCTGGGGGATTCTGGGAGTTGAAATCCCCCCATCTTCAAGCTTCCAAGGTTGAGAAACACTTTACATGATCAAAATCCAGAGGCTTGGCCACTGGTTCATACTTACGGCGGTCGCATTATCCCGGGGTCATGTTATCCCCTTTTATGACCTACTGACAAGCAAAGTCCCCCAGGAAGCCAGATTAACAACCCGAGTTCCTCACTTAACAACCGGGGCCAGAAAAGGTTGTAAAACGGGACAGATTTCATTTAACAACTGTCTCGCTTAGCAATGGAAATATTATGCTCCATTGTGGTCTAGTCTAGGACTACCTATATCTATCAGGACCGACAAGAGACATATATATATATATATATATGAGAGAGACAGGAGCCAAATGGTTTAATCAAAATTCTACCTTTGTGGTAGTGTCCTGCATAAAAACTATAAATCTTTGGGCGATATGAGGAGGGGGTTTCTTATTTATTTTAGTTAACAAGTATAGGATGATGTCGGAGCGTTGGGTTTTGACCAAAGAAAACTCCCTTCGAAACCCTGCATCCTTTTGCAAGCACGCCATCCGATGTCGGTCTTCCCGTCTGTAAAATGGGTTTATGTATTTTCTCCATAAAAAACAGACACCCACACACACACCAGGCTGAATGCCCTCTCACCCCTCGGCAGCCGTGATTATGATGGATCAAGTTTTATTTGCTTCGAACCGTCTCGCGGTTCGAAGCGACTCCGAGCAGCGAAGCCCTCATTCGTTATGCGAAAGATTTCTTGAAAATGAAAGAAGGAAGAATGGATGGGGAAAAATTTGTCTGGGTTTGTTGAAAGGAAATTTGAGAAGGGAGCAGAGCAGCCTATGGAAGGGCGGAGAAATTGTGATTTGAGATGTGGTTTTTTGAGGGTTTTTTTTGCAAGCTCTGTGCACTGTATTAAGTGGGAAAGAATCACGGATAGCCGAAACCATTTCAAAGGGGTTAATAATTCCTTTTTCAGCTTATCACAAAGATGCTTGCACCTTTGAATCTTTTCCTCAAAATTTCCTGATCTGAGGGCAGGTCCACCACTGGTGAAAGAAAGTACCCCTGGCCGAATTACACTTCCAACATTTATTTATTTATCTGAGGATCCAGGGAACATTTTAGCTATCCTATCTGGTGGGAGGTACCACCTATAGATCATTTTATAAAAGTCCTCCTTAAATGCCGCTGATAATGTCAATTTCATTGATCTAGTCCATATTCCCTGCAATTCTTCAAGTTGCATTGGTCTTCCTAAATTTCTTCCCCAGGCAATCATTGTGTGTGTGTGACAGGATTACAATGCCAACACAATGCTATTCTGAACACTGGGCACTAGTGTGTGTATATGTGTGTGTCCTTGCATTTGTGTGTGCAAAAGAGGCAGATTGACCAACACGCAAGTTGTCGAGTTGAACAGTGAGGTCTGGTCCAAACTGCCTCTGTGAATATGTAAATAATCATGTAATAAATGAAAGCTGACCACACTGAAGTATCTTGCTTGTCCATGCGTCTGTCCCAATTTCTCTGCTTGAAGTGCTTCAACACAGTCTTCAAAGTAGCTCCAAGCGGCTTTGTAATGATGGCTGTTAGATCTGGACTGCAAATATCCGGTACCGTGGCCGGATCTGGGTCTTTGAGTATGCAGAGTCTTGTCTCCTGGTTGGGTCTTAACTGCCACTAGTTGTAGCATTCTCTTCGGCTGCTGTGTATGTTAATTTTGTGCATTTCGGATGGGAAATTTGTTTTGAATTTATTTTATGGTTGCTTGCCACCAGAGTGCCTTGCTGAAATGGTAGCCGCACTGAATTAATGAATGAGTGAATGAATGAATAAATGAATAAAGGAGGGAGGGAGGGAGGGAGGGAAGGAAGGAAGGAAGGAAGGAAGGAAGGAAGGAAGGAATTTCTCCTGACCTCCTTCCTTCCTACCATCTATTATTGGTCCTCTGGATGTGGCCAGGGAGGCCAAAGGAGCTCCGCTTCCTACGGAACTCACCGCCACAAGATAGGTTGACCGTGAGAATGCAAGGACCTTGCGTTGACGCTATAGGGATGACGATGACAGCAGCTCAAGACTTAAGTAGTTGGGAAGGGGCCCTCGGAGGCTCTGCGATGCCACACACCGCTTCCTTGGGAAACCGCCTTTTCCTGCACTTCCGCTCCTGCCCCATCGGGCATTATGGGTTTTGCAATCCATGCAAAAGCCTGGGAAGGGCCAGACTGCACCTACTAGCCCTGCTTGTCTTCCCTTCCTGGAAGCTCCAGCTGGATGATTCAGCCTCTTTCTTGCAGTAACAGATATCTCTCTCTCCCTCCCTCTCTCTCTCTCTCTCTCTCTCTCTCTCTCTCCCTCTCTCTCCCTCCCTCCCTCTCTCTCTCTCTCTCTCTCACGGGATGATTCAGCCTTTTTCTCCAACAGAGGTGTGTGTGTGTGAGTTGCATTATTACTATTATTTAGTTTGATTTCCTCTGCTTCTCCCTTTGGCAACTGCCCCAAAGGACTTAGCATCTTTCTCCAGCTGCAAAGGTAGGCAGGCGTGGGCGGGGCTTCTCCGGGAGGCGGGGCCCCGCGGAGACCCCGCCCCCTCCCGACCTTGTCCGGGGAGCCGGCTCAGCAGGGCGAGCGAAGGAGATTAGCGCGTTTTGCGCTCCGTCTGCAGGTAAGGAGGGTCCGGGGAGAGAGGGAGGGAGGGAGGGGGGAGAAAGACGGGCGTGCTTTGCATGCACACGTGCACCCCCAGACCCGTGTATGCTGCCTTCCCTCCCTCCCTGGAAAGATGCAGAGAGGCAGCTGAGGCTTCCCACGCCTTTTTTTTGGTGGAGGAGGACCCATCCTTGCGGGAAGGTGAGTCTTTCTCCTATGCAAAACACCTGTCCTTTCAATTTATTTTTAATTTAATTTAATTTTCTCTTTCTTCCACGCAGGGAGTGGGGATGGGGCTGCAAATCCTGGCTTGCAAAGGGAGGCGAGCATGGGAAGCGCCCCACTTTGGAACAACACCCCCCCCCCCCCCCCCCCCCACCAAGGCACGTTCAGACCCTTTAACTGGGATCTGGCCACCTTGGCTTGCTGGGTGTTGGCTAATCCTTTGCTGCCCCCAAGCTGTGGCTGCAGACCACTGGTCCTGAGAGTCGCCGCCGGAGAGTGCCTGGCGTTAGCCCGGGGCCTACCTTGCAGGGATCTCGGGAGGATTTATTAAAAGAAGGAAGGGGAAGGAGAAGGAGAAGGAAGGGAGAGAAGAGGAGGAGAAGGGGAAGGGAAAGTGGGAAGGAAGGGAGAGAGGAGGAGGGGAAGGGGAAGGAGAAAGGAAAAAGGAGAAAGGAGAAAGGAAGGAAGAGAGGAGGAGAAGAAGAAGAGGAGGAGGAGGAGGGATGCTTTGCATGCACCCAGCAACTCCTCCCAACCATCCAGCCAGTTTTTGAAACGATCCTGCATTTTGCCAATGATCTACCCCGGACCCTGGGGGTGGAAATGGGGGCTTTTTTTGGAGGGGGGGGATCCAAGGATCATTTTTTCCCCCCTGCTGTCTTTTTCTCAAAACGACTGACTCACGCCGGGAAATAAGTTGAGATCTGGGTAACTTCCCTTGCAGCCTGTTTCGTGCCCGTCTTTCGTCCACTGCAGTAGATTGATTGGGTTGAGTCAGTCTCTTCCTACCCACCCTGCGTGCTTTGAATCTAGTGGAAAGTGTGGGTTTTTTGGGGTGGGGGAGCACCTGAACAGCCTGGTTGCTTTATTGGGAATATTATTAGGAAGCTGGCTTGCCATCCTTTGATCAAAGGGATCTCCCCTTCCCATCAAAGTCAATCTTCCCCTTTCATTTAAGGGCAGATCCAGCATCTTCGCTGCGGACGTCTCTGCCAACTGTCCGGTAAAAGGAATAAGAATATATAAAAAAATGTTTTTATTTTTGGCAAGGAGCATATCAAAGCAAGGCAACAGCTCTAGCCAAGGCTGCCGTGACGATCATGTCTATAAATTAGATTTTATCGTGCTGGTTGAAAAGTTCAAAGTTTTACACTGCCTTTTCCTTCTCTTTAAATGACTTGGCAGATTCTGGCAAGGAGCTTTGGGGTTTATTGGGGCATTAATGTGCTTCATTGGATTGAAATGAAGCTTCCCCAAATTTGGATGAGTCCCCCTTTTCCCCATATTCAGGATTTTGGAGCCTTTACACCGAATCTTTTGTTGGCCCCGAAGTTCTAAGGATGATCGAAGTTGAGTCGATGTTTTCTGCAGAGGTTAAGATGGGAAAAAGGACAAAGGGAATATAAAAAGATAGGCCAGCAGTTTTATAAGGGGGTGTAGTTTTTTTTTAAAAAAAGAATTTTATCTCCGGTCTATGTATCTTTTAGGTGCAATTTGGAATGTCTCCCTTCTGGTTTGATTTGGTATAAGAATAAAAAAATGAGCATCTCCCAAAGGTGTTCTCTGATCGGGGAGTTTTTCACTCCGTTATCTGAATTAAATATAGGGTAAGATTTATAGGCCCATCTCGGTTTTAAATAATTGACATTTTGTAGCACAGTGGTGAATTTGCGTTATTTAAAAAAAAACAAAACAGCTTGCTTTGCATGGCATCCTTACCAAGCTTCACCCTGCTAGCTAATTTTTCTATTTGGATTAGCTTTTGATGTGGAAAGGATGCAGCTAGATGAAGGCAAGGGAGGTTGAAAAATCCCTTATAAAACCCGGATGCTTTTAAATCCATTTATTTATAGCATGTTAAAGCAGCATCCTCTCTAGTTTCCAAAGCTTGTGCTTAACCAGAAAGATTAAAACCAAAGAGGTGGGGTGTTTTTTTTTCTTTTCTTTCCTGTCCAATTATTTCTGCTTCCTGCCCCTTCCAGAAGAGATGGACTTCAGGGCCCATCATCCTTAGCCATGGCAGATAGGGCCTGGAGTCCTTTGTGAGAGTTCTGAGCCTCCCAAGCTTGATGTGATTCCGTTCTCTGGATCATCCGGTACTTTTCCTGAAGGCTTCAGATTAAATAATAATTAGGAATATACGGTTGTCTATTCAGAAATTTGGCTTAAGATTTGGATGAAAAGCGAAAAAAAATATGATTAAAAAAACAGACAGGAAGGAAGGACCAACTTTCCCTGTTTCCATGGCAACAGTCAAGCGGCCTAGCAGTCCTTGGTTACAGGACCATCCATCCTTTATTATTAAGGATAGTCCTTTATTTCAGAAAGCCGATTTATTTTTCTGGAAAGCAATTTTCTCCTTTACTTTTCTCCTTCCTCTTTTACCCTAGAAATGGTACCACTGAATGCAGAGTATGGCACATTACCTGTGAAAAACTGGAATGGAAACCAAATGATCTTTTTAACAATGAATTTATTGTATCTAGGGCTGGATTTTAGATATTTTTATTAGGTTGTGCCTTTCTGTCAAGATTTTTGTAGGTTTGTTTTGGATTTTTCTTTCTCATGCGAAGTTATGAAGATAATATTTTTGATCCTTATGAATAGATTTTTGGATTTGCCCCTTTTCTAGGTTTGTCGTTTATTTTTTTCCGAGAAAATACAGTCATTGGATTGCTGGCCTACTTTAAAATTCTCTTCTTTATTTATCTAAAGGGATGCTGAGAGGCGAGCCAGGCAGCCTGATCTGCAAAGGTGGTTTTATTCCAGAAAATATGGATATCAAATAAAATCCTGATTACAGCCATAGACCAATGTAAGAGTGTGAGGTGCAGCCAGGAAAAAGAAGAATAAGAGAGAGAGAGAGAATGAGAATTAAAATAAACACCTAAAAGCAATGTTTGAAAGCTAGAAGATGCAAAAGATATATAAAAAGGGAGAATTTAAAAGAAGTGGTAGGAATATCAGATGAGTATAGAGGACCATTAAAAGTATTGGGAAGTTTATACAGGTACTCCTCGACTTATGACCAGAATTGAGCCAGAATTATGGTTGTGCCAATCATTAAGTGGGTCATCAGGCGAGCAATTTTATACCCTTTTTTACAGTGGCTGTTAAGCAAACATGGCGGCCATTAAGCAAACCCATTGTACCCAATGAGAGGTTCAACTGGTTTGTAAGGAGATATGTTGTAACTCTGAATGGTCGTAAGTTGAGGGTTGCTTGTACCGAGTTACAAAAGCACTCTTAACATGGCGAATATGGTGCTCGTGATTTCTAGTTGAAACCAGCCATGGTTTGGTGCCCAGCCGTCTCCTTCCTTGTCAACTTGGGTCAGTCATGTTTAAGAAGTCACGGATGAGTACCTTGTCCTGTTCTCTCCTCTCTTGCAGGAAAAACTGAGCCATGATGTTGGTGTTAACCCTGGTTTAGGAGCCTCAGGTCTCTCCCTTCAATTCTGTTTTACGATTCCTACCTCTCTACCTCATTTTGGAACCAGTTTAAGATGCGTGCCTGGGCAGCTGTGACCAGCACCCTCATCTTTATAGGGATGGACGTGACGTTGACCACCCTGTTGTACGAATACAACCGCCACAGCAGGACCATCCTTCAGGATCTCAAGCACTTCAACATCTTTGACTCCATGCTGGATATTTGGGGGTCTTGCTTGTATCGCAGCTGCCTACTCTTGGGGGCTTCCATTGGGGTGGCCAAAAACACCAGTTACGGTCCCAAACGGTTGAAAGGATCCCGGATCTTTATCATCTTGGTTTGTCTGGCGATTGGGATTTATGCCCTGGTCAAACTGCTTCTTTATTCTGAAGTGAGAAAAACCATCAAGGATCCTTGGTTTTGGGGTTTGTTCGCCTGGACTTACATCTCGCTGGTGGCCACCTTCTCCTTCTGGCAGCTGCTCTCCTCTGTGACCCCTGCCAGGGATACCTTGGGGATTAATTCAGAATCCAGGGCTGAAGGAGAAGACATTGGAGATCCCAGTTCTCCTGGGGTTCAGGGAAGGAAAGAGGAGGCCTCAGCTGCCACCATTTGTAAACTCCTGTCCTACACTAGGCCAGATGTCCACTTCCTTGTGGTGGCCTTTTTCTTCCTTTTACTAGCCGCTTTAGGTGAGTGATTTGGGTGTAAAAATAGAACAACATGGAACGCTTCTTGTTGTCTTTGTGTGGTGCTTGAAAGTTTGTGGCAAGAGAAGCAGTGGTGTAGATGTCGGTTAAAACATCACTGAGACCGTATGCACCAAGACAAATTCCTTGTGTGTCCAATCCTACTTGGCCAATAAAGAATTCTATGAATCTATGAATCAACACTAAAATAACATTTACCGAAGGTGTTAAGGTGGTAATTGGAGGTTAATGGTAGCTAGAACCATTGTAGTGGGTTCATCAAAGGGTGGAGAACATTCTTAAACTCCAATTGACATCACTGAGAAGTTGAGTGGTCACTTCTCTTGTGATCTGAAACATCTGGTAGATCACTCCTTGCACATCCCTGCTTAACACCATCAACTAATTCCCAACTTTTTCAAATCTTTTGAGACTTGGGAAAGAAATTGCTCTGAAGTTGACCCCAAAATCCTTGGCTTATGTCCTGGTTGGCTTGTCACTTTTAGTCTTAATTTTTTGCTTTCCAACAGGGGAAACCTTCCTTCCATACTACACTGGCCAGGCCATTGACGGGATAGTCATCCAGAAGTCCATGGACCAGTTTTCCAAGGCAGTGGTGATCATGGCCCTTCTAGCCATTGGAAGGTAGCTTTGTTAAGAGTGTTGGTATGTTTGCTACCTTAGAGCCTGAAGATTGGAAAGTATGGTGGTTGTGTGAAGTGTCTTGCAATGGTTCCAGGCTGTGATTTAGATTGTCTCTTAGGTAGGGCCCAGATTTCCAAGAAATTGCAGGTTCTAGAATTGTGGCAAGAACAAAAGTTAAAATGAGTAGAATTATGTGGAATAATCCTGGGAAGTTTGCTTGATATGGATTTATTACTTGGAACCCTGACACTCTGCTCTAGAAGTTAAGAAATTTCTCAAATTGAAATATCCCAAAATACAGAATTACATTTCAATTTAATGTTGGGAACAAAATCTAAGTTGAATCCTACGGCTGTCTCTCCGAAGCATTTCTTTCTTGATAGAAATGTGCAGGTAATCCTGGGCTTAGGGGTGTTGTTTTGTTGGTCTCTGTTGATCCTATAACATCTCTTATCTGCAATCAGCTCATTTACCGCAGGTATCCGAGGTGGCCTCTTCACCCTGGTCTTTGCTAGACTGAATATCCGGCTCCGTAACAGACTGTTCCGGTCACTAGTGGTGCAGGAAATGAGTTTCTTTGACGAAAATCTCACCGGTGAGTTTCTCTACCTTTTTGGTGAGGTCAGGAGTGGGGATCCCATCATCCTTCAAATATTGATTCCTTCAATTGCAGAATCACTGATCAGGCTGCCTGGGAATTGTAGTTCAGAAGAATTTGTAGTCTGGTGGATTGAATGCATTTAGTCTAGACCAGTGTTTCTCAACTTTGGCAACTTTACAACATGTGGACTTCAACTCCCAGAATTCCCCAGAGCATAAAAGTTTCTGAAACTTGAGAATATTGGCTTCGTTGGAAAATCAGAGTCCTAATACTTCTTCAGTGCCGTTTTCTATAGATTTTATTCTCTTGTTATGTTTTCTTTTCCGCTGATCCTTTGTCCTCCTTCCTCTCTCGCAGGCGACATCATTTCCCGACTGACATCAGACACAACCATTGTGAGCGATCTCGTCTCCCAAAACATCAACATCTTTCTGCGCAACCTGGTCAAAGCCACCGGGGTCATTGTTTTTATGTTTAGTCTCTCGTGGCAACTGTCCTTGGTAACCTTCATGGGCTTCCCTATAATCATGCTGATGTCAGATGTTTACGGGAAATATTATAAGGTTGGTCTTATGGGGGTCTTAGAATGATCCGATATTCCTTTAATCATTTGCAGTGTTGGGGGGAAGACCTCTTAAACCTTCTGTTGCTGGTTATGGTCAAGTGAACTGACATATCTGAATGATCACGTGTTGTTCAAATATTTGTAAGCTAATGTTGAGTTTTTGTCAGGCTCCCAAAACTATGAACAATGCTCAGAGTTACTTATAAAGAGTTACCTTTACTGTTCCTCACCTGCAGACAGAATCTTGCCAAACTAAAGCAACTACTTGCATCGCTAAAGATATATTCTGAGAATTTCTAGGGAGGAGCTGTCTTAACTCTCTTCCTCCCAATGAAACTCTAAACTTTGCTGTCTCTTGGTCCTCTGGAATGCAGCCCCTCCCTTCTGGGAATCCAGACGACGTTCCACCACAGTTTTCTTCTCAAAGCCACATCTGGACCTGGATTGCACATATATGCACATAGATGTATTTGTATTTACATCTGGAACTCCATGTGAGCTCCCAAATTTGAGGACAACTTGGAGAACTGTTGAAGTAGGACCTTTTCAGAGGTGACTCTTCTCCTTTCTTTTTACCAAGTAGAAGCTCTCTAAAGAAGTCCAGAACGCTTTGGCCAAGGCGAATAACACCGCCGAAGAAACCATCTCCGCTATGAGGACAGTTCGCAGTTTTGCCAACGAGGAAGCTGAGGCTGACGTCTACTCGGAGAAATTGCAGCAAGTCTACCAACTCAACAAAAAGGAGGCTCTGGCTTACACGTACTACGTGTGGTCCAATGGAGTAGGTGGAAATGCATTCCCCTTCTCTCTTTCTCTGACTTTCTTTTCAACAGAAATAACTAAGAGCTCTATTCCATGTTAGCTTAAAGCAGAAATGGAGGGCATGGGGGGGTTTTTTTTGCTTTTTATCTTTTCTGTCCTTTCTCCAATTGTGCTTTGTACACACAGTTAGGAAGATGAAGGGATTCCCAATTTTATACCAAAAGAGCTAGATGTTTCTCCTAGGCTAAGAGTAAATAAGAACACATTTGTTGTGTCAAGTATTTCTTCAGAGTTGAGTTCATATCAGCAGCTGCGTGAAGTCTCACGTGTCATTGCTAGCTTAGGAAAGTCCCAATAGAATAGAATATTTGTAGCTCAGGGTTGAACTGTGGGATCCTTGGTGCTCTCTGAGCTTGGTGGTTGCCTTGCAGACGTTTCATGACCAAGCTAGGTAACATCATCAGTGCTGCTGATAGGAAAGTGTTTTGTGTATCTGAAGTAGTAGACCAGCCTTCCCCAATTTGGTGCCCTCGTGAGTTAAGTTGGAGTTCAGCTCCCAAATTCAGGTGTTTATCCTTGATTCCAGCTCACCCTACTCATCGTTCAAGTGAGCATCTTATACTATGGAGGCCACCTGGTGATCACTGAGCAAATGACAAGTGGCAACTTGATATCCTTCATTATTTATGAATTTGTCTTGGGAGACTGCATGGAGGTAAGTGACACTTTTTAGACCATCTCTGTATTCTTGTCTGAAAGGAATCACCGTCTCTGATCTCAGCTGAGCTTCTTTTAATATTTTCTCGTATGTATGAGCTGGGTTTTTGTAAACATGAAGACTGTCCATGGTTGAAGTTGTCTTGAAATATTTTTATAGAATTTTTCAACTAAGTCTGTCCCTAAGATCCTTCATAACACCCTGCTAAAAGCAGAGGTGTCTGATGGCATTTTAATTGTGGACTTACCTTTTTCATGGATTAGAACTGTTGCAGATTCTCAGCTGAAGTTCCGTCTGCAATGTACAATTTAGAATTCTTCAAAGGCAGAAATATAAAATTTCTTTTATCTAGAGCTGTATTTCCTCGGACATATTTCTTTTCAAATGCAGAACAGTTAGCTCTTCTTATAACCCCTACTGCACAGTATGTTTTTTTCGTGAAATGACAATCCCTTCTAGTAATTTTCTTTCTTTCTCTCTTTTAGTCCATTGGTTCAGTTTACAGCGGCCTCATGCAGGGTGTGGGAGCTGCTGAAAAGGTATTTGAGTTCATAGACCGCCAGCCCACAATGTTGAACGATGGGACACTGGCCCCTAGCCAACTGGAAGGAAAATTGGAATTCAAGAATGTGACTTTTGCTTATCGCACCCGTCCTTCATCTCAAGTCTTACAGGTAAGTGTCTCATACCTGTATATTTTTGGTCCCTATGGGCTACTCAAGGCTTCTCATTCTGCCTTGCGGGTTTTAGCAGTAGGAAGACAGGATAACAAAATGTTTTGTATATTAATATATACAGAAGTTACCGTTCTTACCATCTGTTTCATGAGGCTCACACACAAATTTCCGATGTTCCTTTCTTTCTATTACTGGATATAGTTTGAATAGCTTTTGGCTGCATTCACACAACATGCTGTCTATATATTCTTTGGGTCTTAATGGGTTACGTATACAAAAGACTCTGGGGCCGTGCTTTGTTTAACCTTAAGCTATAGTTTTGCTGAAGTACATAAAACATTCGTCCAAAATTCCAGCTTTTTTCAAGGACACGAAATTCCAGATCTGAAGAAGAGTGATGAAAAGAACAAGTGCTAAACTTTCTGCCATGGTTCTAAAACTACACTTTCTCCATATTGGTTCTTTGGAGTTTTGGTTGGGAACCAAGGAATGTCTTCTCAAGTGGCTTCTAGCTCTTGGCGCACACCTGGCCTTAACCCAACAAACTTGGCAAGTCATGGATGAGACATGATGACAATCTGCTTGTCTTGTAGGATGTCTCCTTCACTCTCCATCCTGGGAAGGTGACCGCACTGGTGGGTCCTTCAGGCAGCGGGAAGAGTTCCTGCGTCAACATCATAGAGAACTTCTACCCTCTTCAAGAGGGTCAGGTTCTTCTGGATGGACAACCTATCGATATGTATCAACACAAGTATCTTCACTCAGCGGTATGAATCGCCAATGGCTGGATCCCTAGAAATGGCTGAGTATGATAAGATTAATTTTTCCAAAAAAAGAGAACATCCTAGCCCTCCAAATTGTGGAGATAGTTTGCAAGTACTTGTGATGAAATCTCCGTGGATGATTTAGGCTTCTAATGGTCTCATTTCTCCCTGTAGCTCACAGCTGCCAAGTTCCATTGGTTAAATAAAATCAATCTCTCGCTTTCTTTTGACTGCAAAATGCGTAAAGTTTGAAGAGCTGATCTTGGATTCCCAAAATGGAGAGAATTGGTTCCTTGAGTGGTGGTTCAGTGTCATATTCAGGAAAATACAGGTAGTCCTCGATGCACAACAGTTTGTCTAGTGACTCTTCAAAGTTACAACGGCACTGAAAAAAGTGACTTACGACCATTTTTCACACGACCATTGCGGCATCCCCATGTCGCGTGATTAAAATTTGGCCACTTGGCAACTGGCTTATATTTATGACAGTTGTTCTGTCTTGGGGTCATGTGATCTCTTGGTGACTCTCTGACAAGCAAAATCAACGGGGAAGCAAGATTTCACTTAACAGCTATGTTACTAAACGAACAACTGTAGCAAATCCCTTAACAACTGTAGCCAGAAAGGTTGTAAAATGGAGCCAAATTCACTTGACAAATGTCTCGTTTAGCATCAGAAATTTTGAGCTTCATTGCAGTCGTAAGTCGAGGACTACCTGTAGATACAAGAGAAGATAGTTCCAGAAGAATCATAAGGGTGGATTGTAAGCTGCTGCATGATTCACCAAGACACATTACATCCTGTAATTCCCATCATTCATTTGTTTTGGCAATAGAAGTCTGTGAGTGATGATAATCAGTCGATTTCTTCACTGGTTCTTCTCTTCATCCCCGCTGGACCCCGTTGTCTTTTTAGATCTCCCTGGTGAGCCAAGAGCCGGTCCTGTTTGCCCGATCCATTGCAAAAAACATCTCTTACGGTTTGGATTCAGGCCCGTACGAACTAGTCGTTCAAGCTGCCCAAAATGCCAACGCCCATACCTTTATTATGGAATTGCAAGACGGCTATCACACAGGTAGGGTCTGATGCCACATGTTCTGACCTAGGCTCCCTTAAAAAGCAAGAAGCAGAGTCTTGGTCCCGGCAAAACCCCTTTTATTTACACGACTGTGAATTCCTTTCATTCACAGTCAGCAAGGCCTGGCCAGCAGTCTTTCAGAGGAATATTTATCAACACAGACCTTATCTCGCTTGGAAAGCTGCCAGATAACTAGTTTCCAAATGCAGGGCAAGGCCAAACTTGGCACGGAGTCTCTCAGAGTTACGGAATGAATGAATTGTTTCCTGCAAAAGCCCATTTCCCGTTCGCTCCTTTTTTGTTTCCTATGGGAGGGGCCAATCACCTCCAAGGTGTGGCTTTACTCCCAAGTCAACCCTGCTTTCTTAGTTTCTTTGTCTTCTGGCAGCTCTGTGCATGCACACACTGGGAACGGGCTCCAGCTGTTCCTCTGCCTCACTGCTGTCTAGCTCCCTCTCTGCCTCCAACGCAGGGCCCTCGTCCGAGCTTTCCCCCGCCCCCAGGACTGGCCCATGTTCCTCCCCAACCTCCTCATTGTCCGACTCTGCTGGCCGCTGGCGGCCCACAACACCACAATCCTTCTTGCAGCAAATTAATCAGCTCTGAAATCGGGGCCTTTAGCACCACCTT
Organism: Ptyas mucosa; assembly: GCA_012654045.1. Taxonomy (NCBI): domain Eukaryota; kingdom Metazoa; phylum Chordata; class Lepidosauria; order Squamata; family Colubridae; genus Ptyas; species Ptyas mucosa. The sequence goes on from WNWU01000081.1 coordinate 469,914, forward strand.
AAGAGGCATATTAATTTTTGTTGTTGTTGTTGAAGTCAGGTTGACATTGGCTGACAGGATGGCTTATAAAAAAAGTCCTGCAGATTTTACTATTCCGGTTTCCCTCCCCCCCCCTTGTTTCCTTCCTCCTGCAGAAGCTGGGGAGAAGGGAACCCAACTGTCCGGCGGTCAGAAGCAGAGAGTGGCTATCGCGAGAGCTTTAATCAGAAACCCACCGATCCTTATTTTGGATGAAGCTACAAGTGCTTTAGATGCAGAGAGTGAACATGCGGTGAGCAAGATGGGGTTTCCTGTTCAGACTTCCTGAATCTTCAGCAGAATTTGTTGTTAGCTAAGATGTCTTTTGCGAACAAAAAGAGATTCTATCCCTTAAGTCAGTGTTTCTGAACCATGGCAACTTTTAAGATGTGCGGACTTCAACTCCCAGAATTTCCCAGCCACGTCACATTGCCGACTTTAATTGAGGATTGTCAATTAAATCCTTGAGAAAAATAAAAATAAAAATCAATATAAGAGCCAAAGGTTAGGTTTAGCCAAGGGACACATTTTCAGGGTTTTCCCCAAAACATTGAAAACAGGCTGTGTTTATACAAACCACCATCAAATTATCAAAATTAATCCAAAATAAACTTGAGCTTCACGGGTAATCACAGCTCGTAACTTGATTAAACATGTTTTGAACATAGCTATATTATTAATAAGGACTTGAGGGGTTTTATTTAAACCTGCTCTGTTCCTGTTACTCCTGTTTTGGTGTTTTAATTGATCAGAAGCTCTCACGAGTGAATAGATTGACTATTTTCCTGTCTGATTTGGAGAGAGTGTTTTGGGTGATGGGATACATTGGGCGGAAAAAGGGGAATGTCTTTTTCTTGATGCAATCCACTTTTCTTCTTCTTGGCAGATTCAGAAAGCTATTTACGGACATGTGCAGAATCACACGGTTCTGGTCATCGCCCATCGACTGAGCACTGTGGAAAAGGCACACCACATTATTGTTCTCGACAAGGGCCGTGTGGTACAACAAGGGACGCATAAGCAGCTTATGGAAGAAGGCAGCCTTTATTACAAGCTGGTGCAAAGACAGATTCTTGGCCGCGAAACAGGCACGGGGGACAGCTGTCCAGTGGATGGTGGCTTGGCTAACATCCAGAGAGGTTCTCCCAAGACAGGGTTAGCAGAAGAGGTAAAGAAGGGACACCACACCTGCTGAACTTGAAGATGCTCAGCTGAACCATCCGGCTGTCAACTGATCCCAGAATTGAATGTAACAAGGATTCCCATCAAATCCGAGATGGAACAGTTATCTTTCATAGGGCTTCCCCTATTATCTGATGGTGGCTAATTACAATCCTAAGCGATTGTCCAACCTGAATTACTCCCAGGAGATAGCTGTAGAAGAGAAAGAAAACCACATGTAATTCTCTTAACGGGCTGTGTCTTCTTCCTCCCTCGGATACACCTTGCAAACTTTGCTCTTACCTATAAGTGGGCATGGTTTTTAGGGGCGTGCACTGTATGGAAGAATAAGGATCTTCGATGGATCTCCAAAATGCATCACCACCATGAGCCAGGATGGAAATGTTGTGCTCGGGATTGGCATCGAAGCCAACCGGTTGACTTTGGGATCACTCTGGTGCCTACGGATGTGCTTTGCGCTTCCGTGAAAGTCGAACTGGAACGCCAGATCTAATGCACTTCCCACAGGGAGCTTGGGTCATCTGGAATTTAGAACATCTGGAGATGTACACGTTGTAGTCCAGGTCAATGGTTCTCTGGGTATCTCTGTCAAAGTGTGGTACTCTACATGCTGGGATTGTCTACAAGCCGCGTATGCATGAAGGTTTTCTTTCAGTTGGCTATGGGTTATTTCCAGATTGCTCTCAGAGGTGGTAGCAGCACCATCCCCGATGGCATTGCAATAAAACTTCCAGCCATAACAACAGAAGAAGAAGAAGGATTGCCTCTGTGGTCTGCAGTGCATACCTAGATGGCAATAAAGGTGGAGAGAGAGAGCCTTGGTTAGGGGAAATGGGCAGTTTTATTGCAGTTGGAATTATTTACATTTTTATCGCTGGTCTGCACAGTTGCACACAATCTGGGTTGGGCACCTGAATATCCCAACTAGCAAGTCAGTTCTGTTTGCAAACTATTTATTTCTCTAGAACAAAGGTTTTTGTTTCCTTTCTTCTTTTTTTTGTTTTTTGTTTGTTTTAATGCCTAAAATCAGACACGTCAGTTTTAAAATACGCCCCATTCTGCCAGGGAACATTTCCTGCCAAATTTTATGTTCAGATATAGATTCTGCTAAACGTTGCAAATATTGAGGATTATAGTTATTTTGTTTAGTTAATTAGTTAATCATCAAGCACCAGTTCTCCGAATTATTTTGATGGGTTTGTTGTGTTCACTCTAACAAAGGAAAGGGGGAAAAAACCCCTTTCCAAATCTAGCTGCGTAATTTGACCTATTTTGATCTATGACTTTTACAGCTGGATAAATATTAGAGTTCTCAGCCAAATATGTGCTTTAAAAAAACAAAACTGTGAATTGAGATTGAACAATTACCCGCAACCCTTAATCTTAGCAATTTTGAAAAGGTAATTTGTTCTCTCTAGGTAGCCTTTCCAGTTGCACTCGGTTGTAAAATGACTCATGCACTTTATCACATTTTAATTACTTTCTGATACTTCGATGGGCAGATTTTTGTCGTTAGCAATGTTTTAAAAAAAAGCGTATGATATTTTAGCAATATTTTACAAGTACTTCACTAAATTAAACAACAACAAAAGAAAGACTACCTCTGATATTGTACTTTTAGTTTCTGTGTCTTCAAGAATCTGTCCCAAATAGCCTTTTATTGGTAGAGTCACCTCAGAGAGATAGCAAATGTTTGTTGAGTAACAACAACAAAGAGTTAAGCTCTTTAATGTAATATTTATTTATGCTCTGCTGGTGAAAAGAAAAACATTTTTTTCCTGATAAAGTTCTTTCCAACTTCGCTTTGCAAAGTGAAATTAATCTATTGCTTCCGTTACTCAAGGTAGCATGGCCAGTGGTCCATAATAATGCAAGTTATGGGCAGTGATACTTTAGGTAGGTTCCATGGATGAGAAGGACAAAGGACTGGTTTCCTTACATTGTCTTTTGTTCTCTTGTGTTACTTTGCAAATCATTTCCTTGGTTGGCACCATCGTGAAATTTGTTTTTATGAAGACCGAATTGTATTTCTACAACCTGGTCTTCACCCAGATTTTTATGCCCCCTTACTCAAAGATTTGGTACTTTATGTAGAGCTTTTGTTCACAATTTGATTCATGTACAATTGCACCAACAGGGACACAGTTGGGCAATAAAATTTGCTGAGTAAAACATACAAGGATTTATTAGAATTTGAATCGGCTGTGAGATGTTTAATCAGCTGTCTCAAGAAGGAGGTTGAAGGCTTCCTCAGAGTACAGGTAATCCTCGATTTACTACCAGAATCGGGATCAGAATTTCCATTGCTAAGCAAGGCAGTTGTTAAGGGAGTCCTGCCCGATTTTAAGACCTTTTTGCCACAGTCGCTAAGTGAGTGCATCTTCCATCATTAAGTGTATCCAGCTTCCTCCCATTGCCTTTGCTCATGTGTCACTTGCCAAGCCTCTGAATTTTGACCATATGATGGTGGGAATGCTGGAAAGATCATAAATCAGGGACCGGCTGTATTATCACTTTTTTCAGGGCCGTTGTAACTTTTGAACAGTTGCTAAACGAAGAGTTGTGAGTCAAAGATTACTTGTAGGCTTGCAAATTAAATTCTGTATGAACTTTCCAGTAGCAGATGACTATTGCCATAGATTCATCTCAAAGTGGGTGTGCATCCTGAAAGCACAATTATAAATAAATCAGGTCAAACGTCTCCTCCTATTGCAGGAATTATTCAAAGATGCTGGGTGTCAACTCTTTGCAATTAACAAAATTAAATAATCATGACAGGCTTAAAGTGAATCCTGGATGTATGTACCTAGGCACCAACACACCTCAGCTTGAGGATTTCATATAGACCATGGGAAGGATTCCATATTGGAAGCAGAAAGTCGGGGAGAACGATGACATTAAATTGTATTAATAATTCAGCAGCTCCAAATCCAATAAGGTAATTGAACACATTCCATTCAATGCAAATGTGTGACTTTATTAAAAAGCAGAGGGAGCAGTCTCTGAACTTCAGATGCAAGATGATATTTTATGCTCATCCCAACAACAAATTTTACTAAGATAATCTTTTATCCTCGGGGTAGAGAGAAATTGTTCCAAGGAAGAAGAATTTTCTTTCTTGTGAAGAAAAATTGCAAGCTCAAATCTTCCCCCCTTACTAAGGAAGCTGGAAGAAATGTCGAATTGTTACCGAATTGTTTGACAACAATGCTAACTCTTGGGTTGTTTTCCTCGTATATTTAGATTGCACTAATTATAAAACCTTAAGAAGAGGGAAAGGAATGGATTTTTCTTTGACCAGAAAAATTCCAAACCTCAAACCAGGAAATCCGGTCTGGAAAAAAAAACACAGATCAGCTGGGCTATTGTTGACATGTCCGCATTGTTGACATATTCAGCTTATCAAAGCTTCCCCAGCAACGGAGAAGGCACACCTTGAGTTGTGCAATGCCGGGTTACCATTTAAACCTTGCCCTTGAAATTGTTTTAGAAATTGTTGTTTTTAGCTTGGCAAAAGCGAAGATCACATCTGTACTTAAAGATCCAGGTCTCTTTTAAGGTTAAAAAAATACATTCTCCCCTATGAGAATGCAGATAAATGCTCCATTGTAAGGAGATTTACAGATTGTAGCAACAAAAATCAATGTTTCCAAGTATTCTGATTATTGTATTGGTTTTCATGGGTGATTGTCCACTGGATGCATCCTAGGCAGTATCTTTCTTGTCTATTGCCTTATCTTAAAAGCCCATAGATTAGCAAAATACATAGGGGCTATTTCTTCAAGATTCAAAAGACTTGCTTTAACAATTACCTCAAGGATTCAGTTGTGCAAATTCAAAAATACGTTTTAAGTATTTGTATCAAAAGTAACTTCAAAAGCATATAACTTATGTACTAAACATGAGCTTAAACATTCATCTCAAATTACACCATTAAAATATTAACTTTCCAATCATTAAGTCATGGGGGAGGAAAAATGAGAAATAAAGCTGATAAATAAACAAGCATATGCAGTCCAGATTTTTTAAATGGAGCTCCCATTGGCAAAATGCTGAAAGAGCTGAATATTTAGCCAACACATTTAATGTTCGGGAGCATATCAGTGCAACGGTTAACTACTCATAAAAAAAAATATGACTAGGTTCTCAAATCAGTTCTGCAACTTCCAAATATAAATCATGAAATTGCATTGTATTATAAGGTTGATGTCATTTTCCAGGGGTTTGGAAAAGCCTCATTTTAACATTGCTAACATTTCTGCAAAAACGTTGCATGCACAATGCTAAATGCTACCCTGGTCATCCAGGCAAAACTTCTATTCTACGCATGTGTGCAATTTAAAAAAAAAACACTGCATGTTTTTTGTTATATTTTTAAAAGAAGCATCAGCCAGAAAGATTTCATGCAAGCCAGTCAGTGATCCAAGCAGACAATAGGAAGAGGGTGAAAATGAATTCAAGGCGGAAAGATTGATGCAGGGAAATTGCTAATGCAAATTCATCTTCTATTATAGCAGGAATTATCAGTCCGATCCCAGCTGCCGGTTTTCCCATCGTTGGCGCTGGGATTAAATTAGTTTTTTGATTGCAAACTATCCATTTTCCTATGGGTTTTGTTGTTGTTGTTGTTGTTGGCAGAGGAAAAAAGAAAAAAAAAGGCATTAGATTTTTCTTCCAGTTAAGTTTTTCCACTCATTGTCCAAGAACAAAGATGTTGTGCATATTTTTCTTTTTCAATTTTGGCCCCTTTTTCAAGTGGGCCCTTAATTTATTTTATTTTTTTTTACTCTAATTATACAATCATTATTTAGCCGCCTAGAATAGCCCCATGGCCAGATAGACAGCAAATAAATTTAAATTTCTCCCCCAAGAAAACATGGTCCTTCTTGGCATCTGTGACTCTAGCCGGCTGAGGATAAAATAAGGCCTTCCTTGTATTAAAGAATAGTGCTGTGAATAATTTATTCATTTATTTACATAATTTTATTTATCATTTTTATTTATTTATTTGTATCCTCCCCTTGAGGGGGGGTGGGCTGCACTACAGCAATCAGCCAAGGGAGCGAGAGAGAGAGACTGGCTAATAAACCAAGGGACAATCACTACAGCCAGGCAAACAAGCCTAAATAAACAATATAGAGATATATAAAGTTTATTTTAATCGTGATTAAGTTTAAAACCAGCGGGAAAAGCGCTTCTGCTCAGCTAGCCCTCCAGCGCGTTTCCCGCCACTTTTGACTTTCGGGGAAGGGAGGGGGGAGCGTGAGAGGCGCGATGACGTCTTTTCCTCCTCCCTCCCCCCCCCTCGCTCCCTTTCCTACCTGGTGGCGGGAGGGCGGAGGGAGGGGCCCTGGAAGAGCCGCAGCAGCACTTCCGGTGGAGCGGCGGGAGGGGCGGGCACAGCCGCCGCTGCCGCTGCCAGCGCAGAGCTGCGGAGGGCGGCGAGCGGAGCGGACGCGTTTTTCTCGTCCTCCTCTTCTTCCTCCTCCTCCTCCTCCTCCTCCTCCTCGGTTCCTCGCCCGACATGGCGGTGGACGCCAGGCGGTTGGAGGCCCTGAGTCTTCACCAGCTCAACGAGCTCCTGGAAGATGAAGAGCAGCTCCAGAACATGGCCCTGGAGATGGAGGAGGTAGGGCCGGCGGGGACCCCCAGGGGAAGCAAGGAAGGGAGTGGGGAGGGGTCCCAAGGGGGAGAATTGAGGAAAGGGGGGACCCAGGAGGGAGGATTTGGGGCAGTGGGAGGCCCCAAAGGGGAGAAGAGGCCCCAAAGGGGAGGTTTGGGAGTTGGGGGCCCCCAAGGGGAGAATTGAGGGTTGGGGGCTCCCAAAGGGAAGAATTGGGGGTTGGGGGCTCCCAAAGGGAAGAATTGGGGGTGAGGGCCCCCAAAGGGGAGGATTTGGGGCAATGGGAGGCCCCAAAGGGGAGAAGGGGCCCCCAAAGGGGAGGATTGGGAGTTGGGGGCTCCCAAAGGGAAGAGGGGGGGGGGAGCGCGAAGGGGGGAGGGGGGGGTGGGTCTCAATTTGGGAGTGGGGGGGGCTCTGAAGGAAGGGGGAGCTTGAAGAGGGGCGACTTGGCTTCCTAGAAAACGATGTTTCAGTGTCTTTTTTGGTGGGGGGCTATGACTATGGGCCTGAAACCAGTCAGCCCATTGGCGTCCATGGGGTCTCCCAGTCCCTGGCTGGAGTTTTTTTTTTTCTTTTGCATCTGGTCCAAAATGGGACTTTTGAACAACAGCTGGAGAGTTCTCGGGCATCCAGGCCATAGCTGCCTTTCGGGGGTGGGGGGGGGCTTTTCGACAGACTTTAACAGCTGTTTCGGTCTCCTACTGGGAATTATGGGGGATGGGAGGAGAAGAGGATGCTGAGTTTTCCCTGTAGCCCATTCTCCAAGGCTTCCTAGCAAAACTGGGGTCCCAACTGAGCTTCGGATCTGGAGCCCTTGGATAAAGGTCCCTTTTTCAGGCTTTTGGCTTTGGAAAAGGCGACCCCAGATTCCTGGTTTGGGGGGGGGAAGGATTTTTAACCTTGCATTAACAGGCCAAACTTGGCTTGGGGGTCCCGCAGCTGTATCTCTGCCTTGGGTTCCTTCAAAGAAGAGTTCTTGGAGGCACACAAAAGTTTCACTTGCTTATTTTGTCATTGCTATTGAGAGGGCTTGCTTTCTTGCTTAGCGCCAGCATTAAGCTGTTTCCCCTTTCTATAAGGAAGTGGTGTGCTCAAAAAGCCAAGGTGTTTGGCGTTATTGGTGTTGGGGGGGGGGGGAGACACGTGGGTTGTGCCCTTGGGGGAGGAGGGAAGCTGCAGAGGAAGCCGGAGCCAAGACGTAAGAAAACACAAAGTGGATTTAAATCAACAAGTTGTCTTGTCTTTGGCCATTAATAACTTCTGTTGTGATTTATACGGAAAGAAATCCGTGGCTGTGTGACGGTTAGAGAAATGCAATTAATGGGAAATAAACCATGATTTGCTTGTCGGTTAGGGTGCAGCTTGCTTTGAAATGCGGGCGAGGAAGGTGGGACGGACATGACCCCTAATTGGAGTGTGGGTTTTTAGGTGTCGGTTTACAACCTTGTGGTTATCCTGGGAATAAAGCAGCATTGTGGGAATAAAGGTGAAGCGAGGTTGAGAGAGGCGAGAAAGGCTGCCAGACTCCCACCTCGGCTTTCTAATCACCTAGGAATAAAGTGACTTTATTAAACCAAAAGATAAGGCCTGACTTTTAGGTTCCCCAACAGTTGGGTTGGCGTGACTTATTGAGTGGCTTTTGTTTCTGCATTTAGGGTGTAATTTCTTGCCCTGTAGACATGAGTCATTTCGGAGAAGAAGACAGGGATCTTCTTGACGTGGTGCTTTTAGGCGTTAAAAGGCATCCTTGGAGAGGACAGCCATCTGGTGGCTCAAATCCCAGGGGAATAGCTTGAATTCATTGTTAGTTTCATATTGTTTCCCTGATAAATGTACTTCTCTGCCCTGTTTCTGTGCACGGATGACTCCGGAACGCTTCCAGTGAAATCAGCTCCCAGCTTCTGATCTGCCTATCAGGCTGCCTAACAATGACTAATCCTGGTTGTACTCAGGGTAAAACTGTGGAGTATTCCATGCCCCTTTTGCATAATTTGAACCTGCCTTCCAAGGTTTTCTCTCGGATCAGAACTTTTGCTCCATATTGCCTGCGGGCTAAGCTGCATTCCAGGATAATTCTTGAACGCTATTCCTTCCGCTCACTTCCTTGAGCAAGGAACAACTGAAGCCCGAAGAGAGAGGCCTGAGTAGTTCCTTCTCCCGTGTGTTACAGAGGAAAAAGCAGTTTCTGAATTTAGCAAACGTATGCCTTGCTAATTAGTCGTACCCACACTTGCAAACGTGCGACTTCGCACCTTATTCCGTGTTATTGTTGCACTTTCTCGTAGCGGTGTGAGATTTGGGCTGCTTTAATCCTTGAATAATTTTGCATCTGGGAACTCTTGTCTAGCTACCAGTCGAAGAAAGGACTTCTGTGTCTTTACAAAATCTTTCCTGCTTTAGCTCTATGGCCTTTTGTTGTCTGGAATTCATACAGTGAAGGGGGAGGGGAGGGGGGGGGGTCTTCAGTTCCAAGTCACTCCTTGGTAACCAGCTAGTATAAAATCTAAAAAGCCGCTAGGAACAGCTGAGCTTCAAGTCTGAAAAGGCATTTTGTAAACTCTAGAAATGCTCCCATGCAGTGGCTTAAGGTTGTGAAATACTTTCTGATAATGCTTTCCTTGTATTCAAGTCTGCGAGGAAACACTGCAACAGAATGAAACTAATATATCCGTTTGTGGTTTGTAACTCAAGCAAAAAATGAAGCTTTTAATAACGGGCAGCCTAGCCTCCTTCGCTCCTTTTACAGCCAGATGTCCTGATTTGATAAAACAAATCCTCTGTTTTGTGGGTGATATACTTACGTGGAGGGACATCTGGCATGCTGATAACTTTAAAAAAAAAACAGCCTATATGAAATGTCAGTTTTATTATATCAGTGACCTTCTGACCAGGTTCCCTTTCAAGGAGAGCAGTCAGGTGCAGTATTGACACGCAGGCTTCGTGCTATGCTGTAAATAAGCTTTAAGCTCTAACACTTATCCTGCCTTTTTAAATAACCTGAGGATATAGAAAAGTATATGTAACTTAAGTGGGAAATCAACTCTTCTTGACTGGGGTGTACTTTTAAGTTATTTTGCTGTGCCAGCTGGCGTCCAGAGTTACATTTTCAACGTTAGTCGTCGCTGTGTGGGAGACCCAGGGGTTAAAGAGGCAGAACTAATAACCTTGAGCATTTTATACCTGTATTTCCCATTGTGCAGTTCAGACCTTGATCGCAATTGGACCAGTGGTGTTTGTTTAACGTAATGCCTATGTAAAACCATTTGGGCAGGGCTGGAGTTAAGTCAGAGGAAGGCTTTGGTTCAGTGAACTCTTACTGTCATTTTTTCCCCCTTCTCTTCAATTGGCAGAGTTACTACTTTCTTAAGTAATTGGCCTGTAATTAGAGACGAGAGTCTGGAATAAATTAATCATTGGGCTACCCTGCGTTAATTTTTCATGCTTTCAATCACTTGCTTTCCACATTTTAAGACTCTAGGATTACAAAGGAGAGGATTTGCTTACCCCTAGAAAGTAATTTTCCTCCACTCGAGGAAAGCAAAGAAAATCTCTTGCCGTGAAAACTCACTTTTAACACGCTTTTGCTCTCTGTCCCTGAAATAAGTTATTGCTTTTGAGGGGTGTGTGTGTGTGTGTGTGTACTCCTGATAAACTTTTTTGTTGGTGGTGGTGTTTCTTTCCCCAATACTTAGGAGGGGTGTGTGGTTTTTGTTTTGGTTTTTTTGCCATTTAAATTAAGTAAAATGATCTGCCAAAAGAAATCTTTCTCAACCAAAGATCTTAGAAATGCATTTGGGTGGGTTGCCGTGCTATCATATGACACTATAAATTGTTAGCCTTTGCAATATAGGGCTCTCAAAAGCATAACCTGGTCAGTATTGCATGAAATCAAGACAGGAGAGGTTTAAAAGGTTCAGGACGAGGCCGGTTGATAGGATTTCATAGACAATCCCTTGTATTCCCACGAAGTTCCTAGAAGAGTAAACAATCTAATAGATAGAGAGATTTCTTGGCTCCCTTACCCTGTTTTCCAGCCTCTCAGTGAATGTGGTCATGTCCTCTTCTGCCAACATGAAATTAGGTTTTAAGACTACTAATTAACTGTGCCAGTAACTACAGACTGGTTTTCTGTTCTAGCGGTCACTCAATTAAGAAAAACCTGGTTTTTTTTTTTTTTACAAATAGCTTACTCGGTCATCATGGCATGATGATGATGTTTAAATGCACAAAGTTGGGGGAGAAGGGTTCTCAAAGAGAGGAAGGGGAAGAACCAACAAGTGATTTGGAAAGAACACGAATTTGGCTAAATAAAAGGGGTCTTTTCTTTAGACTACAGTGGCACGAGTTCTTATGGAAAATATCCACTGTGGTAATGCAAATCTCTGAAAATCCAGATCAGAGATCGACTGCCTCTTTGTGTATGCCACATACACTACACAGCAATAGTTATTATTAGTTTGCGAAAATACAAGAAACAGTGAATGGGTTAATACATTACAATAAGCTAAAGTGTAGAGCAGGAGTGCCCAGCCTTGGCAACTTTAAAACCTGTGGACTTCAACTCGCAGAATTCCCACCTTGGTTTCTCAAAGCTAAGTGCTAATATCAGTGTACATTAGACAGTTTTTAAAAAAAAAAAACACATTATAATAGATGTACCTGTGAGTGCGATTGTGTCTAATATGAGTGAAATATTAACATTTTTATTTATATAGGAGCCTGAGTGGCGTAGGAGGCTAATGCCTCCTACAAGGCAGCATTTAACATCCAGCTGCCTGCAATTACTGTAAGTTCGAATCTCACCAGGCTCGAGGTTGACTCAGCCTTCCATCCTTTCTAAGGTGGGTAAAATGAGGACCCGGTTTGTGGGGGCAATAAGCTGACTTTGTATAAAAAAGAACACCGAAAGCCCTACTAAGCAGGTATATACAAAAGTATGAAGACTATTGCTTAACGCATTGTAAGCCGCCCTGCATCTCCGGAGAAGGGTGGCATATAAATAAGAGTAAAAATAAAAATAAAAAAAATAAAAATATGCCCAAAATAAGAAGGCTGACGATCTGGAAAAATAGAAAGCCGAGAGATAGATAGATAGACAGACAGACAGACAGACAGACAGACAGACAGACAGACGGACGAGTCCTCAGAAAAGAATTGATAATTGAATATAGAGAATAGGTTTACCCGTGCCTTCGTTCTTCTTAAATTTTAGCCGAGCAATTTATTAAAGCTTGTGTAGCAAGCCTGTTGGGAGTTAAGAGTTAAAACCAGTTCATTCCCAGGATTAACAAAAAAAGAGGCTGCCTAAATCGGTCCAGGATTGGCCCACTGCCCTCTTTCCCACAATTGACCAACTAAGAGTTTCCACCTAATGGCCAACATCTTTTCAAGTAGCTCTTTCGCCTATTTTTTGACGGCTCTAAACGGTCTCACATGATTCATCATCGTTATGTGGCTTCTAATATCTTGGGGGCTGGGGCTGGCGTTTGGTATAAAAAGGAAGAAAGTGATTCATTGCGGTACTCTGTGTTCTGTTTCTTGGGTCTGGAGGATGGGGGGAAAGACGCCAAATATACGGGGAAAACATGGGGCAGCAGCTGTTCTCTCCTCCCCCACCCCCCCCCCCCAGTCGTTATATCGCCTTTATAAAGGAACTGCTTCTTATTTCCCTGCCTTCCCCTCTCGTTCCCACCATTCATCTTAGATCGTAAACTATTTTTTTTTTTAAAAAAAAGTTCTGTTGTGAGAATGCACATCATGGTTTGGAAAAGCCTCTTCCATCTCCGGTCGTTCTGTGCATGCTATCTTCTCAATAAAGGGGCCTTTATATCAGATCCGTATAATCAAGGAAACCAGAGGGGAACAGTGTCCCGCTGTTCGCTCCTGCTGAATTGACAGTTTCACATCACACAATTTCCCTTTTGATCTACGGGGTCTCATTATGAGGTCTCACACGAGACGGTGCCAAGCCAGCTTGTTCGGCTCACCCCCCCCCCCCCCCCCAAAGCCTCCTCTCTTTGCTTTCTCTTCTCCTCCATAAATTAAATGTATAAATCAGGGGGAGGGGTGGCGGTGGGGGGAAGGGAGGAGAGGGGTGGGGGAGTGACAGCTTGATTTACATTCTGGCTGTGTTTTCCCCGTCTGCTGGTTTCTTTGAGCCAGGCAGGCAATCCGGATCACGTTCCCCCTTTTCCTCCCGCTAATTAATATGAGTACCAGAAAAAGTGGTTCACTGCTGGGCTTCCTCACCAGAGAGAAATTTAGAAATATCCCACCTCTGTCATTAATTTTCTGCCTAACCGTCTGCCTCTTTTTTTTTTCCTCTTGCAGGCCCAAAATGTTCAGCTTAGCAAAGATATGACTCTCGCCAGCAACCATAGCCTAGCAGAAGGAAATCTCTTATACCAGCCAAAATTAGATGCCCTGAAAGCCACGTTAACCCAAAAGTATCAAGAGCTGCAGGTTCTCTTCGAAGCGTATCAGATAAAGAAAACCAAGCTAGGTAATATTCAGGAGGAATGGCCTCAATCCCCTTTTCCTTTCCATAAGCAGCTTTGGGGTAGCCGGGATGGGCTCCAAATTATTAGATAATATAAACATGGAGCGAAGTATGGGGTTGATTCAGTCATTTAAGGATGTGTACACAGTTAATGAGCTGAGCAGCGGTTCGTTAATCTGGAGATATTTTAAACTTTTATCTACTCTTTCTATCTAAAGAGGATCCTTGTCTCCATTAAAATCATTCTTGGTGCCGTGGCTGGCTCTGGCATCAAAATATAAAACATTTTTTAATTTAGAACTAAACTAATACAAATTAATAAAAAAGTGCAACTTAGGGCTTGTCGATGTTTTGTAGCCTCAATGGTTGATATCCTGTTTCCCCGAAAATAAGACATCCCCTGATAATAAACCCAATCGGGGTTTTGAGCGCATGTGCTAAAATAAACCCTCCCTCCCTGAAAATATTTAAACACAGAGCTGGAAATCAGGTAAGACAGCAAGAGGAGCCCCATCTTGCTCCATGCACCCCAAAATAATAGGACCTCCTTAAAAATAAGGCCAAGCGCTTATTTCAGGGTTCAAAAAAATATAAGACAGGGTCTTATTTTCAGGGAAACGCGGTAGTTTGCCTTTAGAAAAGTTAAACTTTTAAGCTGCCGGTTGTGAGAATAAATGTTTGGGGAAATAAGGTGTTGATATGAACAGATACATCCGGCAACACTGGTGGTGCCAATCCCTAGAGATGGCCACTCCATTTGGAAGCCTGCCATGTTTCCTTGCCCAGCCCTCAAAACGCTCTGTGGAGTATATTGTCTTGTAGTAAAAACAGGGAGCAGGGTGGTAGAAGTTTCCAAGCAGCTGGTATTATTTCAGTACTTATCGCAGACAGTAAGGTAGCTTTGCCCTTGCTTCCAACGTGCTTCTCCCTGCATTTTGCAAAAGAGTTTAAATTCTGCTTTGTTCCTATCCTACTTTGGCTCTAATCAATTGATCACAAGCATTCAACTGCTGTTTTTGTTCCCCTCAGCCTTCTGGTATACCGCCTAGCACCTTGCAGATGGGGCTGTGTACAAAATATTTGCAAAGCAGGGAGTGGGCTTTGATGGAAAAAGAGTGAGGCAGATCCCAAAGTCCATTTAAGGGAGTTTGTGGTTGGGTTAATATTTGAATCAAGACATCCCAACTTTGAGGCTGACTTCCTACCCCTCTGTGTAGTGAAGGCATCCCCGGGCTAAATTCCTTGTTATTACATGTAGTTTCCTTTAAAAATGTACAGAACAAAGTGTCCATTTTGCCTGTCTCCAGTCTGGCTTACAATCCTAGAATAGTCATCCATCCAAGAATTAATGTTCAGCATTACATAATCATAGAATCCGAACAAAATTAGCCGTGGTTGCAAACCCCTGCAGTGTACTGAAACAGAGTTAAAACATTGTGCTTCCAGGTTCTCAAGAGTTAAGGCATCTTTTCCCATAAACATGCATATGATATGTGTGTTCGCTTGCTATTGGTCCATCCTGTCACCAATCCTACGTGCGTTTACTGTTTAAACAAGTTCCAAAAAGCAGTATGGCACAAAATATATGCCTTGACAGGACGACTAAAATCCCAATCTCCCGGTTTCTAACCGAGATTTTAACCACTGCACAAAAACTGGTTTTCAGTTTTCTCAGGAATGAAAACCGTGCCAGCGCATAATCAGTTGCAAATTCTGAACCGAAATGCATTGCGCTCACGTTCATGGCTTCTCTTCTGGGTTTTTATTTTTTTTAAACTGTGGTAACCGTATATTTATAAACTCTGCTTTAATTCATGGCTGTCCCCAATGTCCCACCCCCTTCCCCACCCCTTCTTGGTTTGCAGACAGACAATCCAATAATGCTTCGCTGGAGACCCTCCTCGCCCTTCTTCAGACAGAAGGGGCCAAAATTGAAGAAGACACCGAGGTAAATGGGGAACATCTGCTATCGGGGTTTGCTGGGATAATGTTCTGATTTTTGAGGTTTCGGTACTTTCACACAAAGCAAATGGTTTGTCATGAAACACCAGCCAGCTAATATTTGGCTTAGCACAGCGGCCTCCAACCTTTTGGACATCAGGAACCGGTTCTGTGGAAAGAGGCTTGTCCACGGACTGTGCTCACAAGAGATCTATGTCCATCCCACCTTGAATTCTTTTGATTCTTTGAGCGCTTATTTGCTTTGACCGTTAGTACTTCAAGTTCTCGTAGAGAGAGCTTAAACTTTGCAATAAACCTTTATATTCATTTGAACAGCCTGGACTTCCTGATTTCTCCCCCCAGGCTTGACACCTCACCCAAGAATACCGCTAAGGTTGAGGCTTTTAAGAAAAAGCTGAGCAAAAAAGAAAGTAGAAAATTGTTAAAAAGGATATCAGACAGAGGAGCTGACAGATAGGAGATTTGGAGGTCATGTGATACAGGCAATCCTCTCCTTACAACAGTATGTTTAGTGACCGAAGTTACAGCGGCACTGAAAAAAGTAACTTATGATTATTTATTTATTGATTCGATTTATATGCCGCCCTTCTCCGGAGACTCAGGGCGGCTTACAATGTGTTAAGCAATAGCCTTCATACTTTTGTATATACCTGCTTAGTAGGGCTTTCGGCCCCCCCAAGCAGTGTTCTTTTTTTTATACAAAGTCAGCTCATGGCCCCCACAATCCGGGTCCTCATTTTACCTACCTCGGAAGGATGGAAGGCTGAGTCAACCTTGAGCCTCGTGAGATTCGAACTTGCAGTAATTGCAGGCAGCTGGTGCTACTTAACAGCACTTTAGTCTGCTGCGCCACCAAGGCTCTTATCATTTTTCATCCTGATGACCCATGTGGCATCCCCATGGTCATGTGATCCAAAGTTCAGATGCTTGGCAATCAGCTTATATTGATGACGATCGCAGTGTCCCCAGGGAGGGGTCACGCAATCCCCATTTTGCGACCTTCAGACAAGCCAAGTCAATGGGGAATCCAGGTTCGCTTAACAACGGAGTTACTAATTTAACCACTGCAGCGATTCACTTAACCAATGCGGCAAGGAAAGTTGTAAGATGGGGCTTAACCAACTTCTTGCTTAGCCAGCAGCAAATTCTGGGCTCTGTTGTGTTCGTAATTCAAGGACCACCTGTTACTCTTTTAAGATTGGTAAGTAGTTCTAGCAGTGAGAGAGAGACAAAAGATGCCGTGAGAAACAGGCTCTGCCTTTCCCTTCCTCACGATTCATTCCCTCTTTCCAACAGAACATGGCCGAGAAGTTTCTAGACGGCGACATTCCTCTGGACACCTTCATTGACGAATATCAGAGCCAGAGGAAATTAGCTCACCTGCGGCGGGTCAAAATAGAAAAACTCCAAGAGGTGGTCCTCAAAGGACCCCGACGGCCCCCGGTCCCCCCTCCGCCTGTGCTTCAGACTTCAGAGGCCAACACGCCTCCTTCGGTTATGCCTCGACGTAACCCTCCCCCTCCCCCTCCGGTGTCCGTGGTCCCAGCAGGACGTTTCCCAACGCCCTTTATGGCGGCCATGGGCCACAATCCGTATCTATATCCTCCACTCCCGCCGAGGACGGGGGCACTGCCACCACTGCCAGGCCAAGGGCCGTCGCCGGGTTACCCGAATCCGTTTCTAGCTCTGTACCCCTCCACGCCGCCTCAGAGGCCCCCGCCTCGCCTTCCTACCAACCCCGGATTTATCATGGAATGAAAACGCCATCACGTCTTGACTCTTCATGTACACTGGTGCTGACCTTTACGAGATCTTTAAACGCTGGAAACCCAAGCGAAGTCGTGGAGCCAGCGGAGAAATCAACGGGGGCTCCGCGCACAAAGGAAACCGTCGACGGATCCTGCAAAGACCACCGGTTTTGATCCTTTTTAAAAATTCTTTTAATTTAAAGAGAGAATCGGCGTCTCCGTCCAGCCCTCCCTACGAAGGCGTCAAACCAGTGTAGAATTGGTGAAAATGCTTCCATTTGTAGACTTGCCTTGTTCTTCCGAGGAGATTCCAGCCATCGTGGCACCAAGGCCACAAAATCCCAGGAAATCTTAAATTGTTTTGTTTTTTTTAAAAAATTCTTTAATTTGGGGGTGAGGGGGGAAAAAAGAGCAATTCCAGAAACAAAAACCTCGTTCTAAACCCCTGGACGGTAGCTTTCCAATATATATATATATATATATATGTTCTGCGAACAGACTCCGCACCGAAATGGCAATAAAAAAAATGACTCATCGTTGGTGGCACAAAACCCGTTTAGGGACTAGAGAGATTGTGGTTCTGAGTTAGCAAATTTTTGTGTTAGCCGCAGTTGTTGAGGGTGGGGTGAGGAGTTTGTTTCCCCCATTAATATAATCCGATCCATTCGAGCAGCAGGCTGCCAATTTTCAGTGGGCAGCGAGGGTGGGAAAAAAGCAGCTATTTGTACCCGTGAAAACCTCAGCATGTCAAAAAACAGCACATGTGGATTTAAATCCCTGCTCTTGAGGGTAAATCAGGAATATTCAATCTGTGCCACTGGAGCAAACACTGCCCTTCTGCTTCTCTTCACCCTACATCCGTTCATGACTTCTGGCTTGCGATGAGAGTGGTATATCTCTAATATATTTTCCTAACAGGGTTCTAGAAAGTCTTGGCTTTTAATGTATCTGTGTCTCGGGGAAACATGTGAACCCAGAAATACTCACAGGTCCAAGCATGACCTAATGCTTGTCTCTTATCTTAGCCGATTAGTTCCTCCAGCTTTATATGCCCCATTCCTTAACCCTAAACCAAAGTTATCCTACGCCTGGAAACCTCGTGTCTACTTCAGATTGGAGCAAAAAAATGTCTTTTTTTTCCTTCCTTCCTTCCTTCCTTCCTTCCTTCCTTCCTTCCTTCCTTCCTTCCTTCCTTCCTTCTTTCTTACAAAACTTTTGTATTCTTTTCAGAAAATACGCTTTTCTTTAAAAAAAAAATCAAAAGGATTGTTTTTTTTTAAACCGAAAATTAGATACACGACCCTGTGTGAAAAAAATTCACATCTTCAGAAAAGCAAGTTGAAAGCATTTCCTAATTCACCGGAGCATCTTAACAGTATCTCTGGGCTGAGTTATACATGAGGCCTTTTCTTAAATAGGTTGGTGGGATTGTTGTTGTTTTTTTGGTCTATGTCATCCCAACGCTTCTCTGAAATGGCTGCTGCCACAATCATGTTTGCAAAGAATTAAAAAGGGGAGGGGGGGCAGCTTCGCACTGAAAGGTATTTGAAGGGAGTGATAACGAGGGGTGTGGAAGGAGCTGTGAGAAACACCAGAGTGTGAAGTTGTGAGAACACTGTATCCATTATCGGATTCGATTCTCTTTCCAGTTTGACTTTCAGCTGATGCGGAATGTCCTTTCATTTATCTTTCTGGAAGAACGCAGAGGCCTTGATACAGCCAATTCCAGCTTCTTTTTTCTTTTTCATCCTGCTTGTTTCGTTCTGTCACTTCTTCGGAGACTCTTAATTCATGTCCTCTTCATGCTGACCCAAGCTAATTTACCATGTTTACTTAACTATCTACCCTGGTCTATCGCATCATATCCATGCTCTTCGGAATTACTTTTCCTAAGCGATTCCAGAATAATTGTTTCGGAGCAAAACGATCTGTTTTTAAACCATAAGCTTAGGTCGAAAGGTTAAAACAAAAAAAAAAAAATTGGGTTATACTCCTTTGGTCGTTAATCAAGCCAATCTACACTTGTAGGTCATCTGCAGAATGCCACTTAAGAGGACAGGATTCCTTCTCTTGGGGGCTAGAACGATCCTTCTGAATTCAAAATTTTGAGACGGGTCGCTCCAAACCAACCAGACTTAAGCTGCTCTGTGACTTAATTCCACGCCCCCGAAGATGTGAGCAGTTGTAAAACAAAACAGAACAAATAAGACCAAGAGGAAAGCATTTTTTATTCTTTAAAAAGGCAGCAGAGGTATGCAAGTAATCGCTCGGCATTTTGTACCCAGGTGATTCTGTACACCGTACCCCTCGCTCTCTTTCTCTGCGACGCGAGCTGCGTGGGAGACACACAGAGCTTCCGATTCCCCAGCTTGTTAAATGGCTCTGCAAATGGATTCACTCCAGAGAGCCTTGTCCCTACACGTTTTGCACAAAGTTGCTGCTTGCAGGGCAAACCCTCAGAGGCGCTGGGGTGCCCCAAGAGACGTCCAATGCTGGAAAAAAACCACTTGCACGATCTGCCCTCCTCTGAGGAAATCATAAACTTCAAGAACCATTTTCGGATGCGTCTCAACCAGTCGAGTGCGCTTGAGCTGATGAGTCAACCCATGTGCCGTTTGGGGGCACGGGATGACTTGCGAAACTCTCGGAGTCCTGGCAGTTAAAAGTTGCAAAGATGAGTCTCGGTGCCAATTGCATTTGTCTTTCAGGGTGTCACACAATCGCGTTACTTTTAAAAAAAAAAGAACAGGGCTTAAGGCACCCATTTTGTAAGCATTTCTTGGTTGTGACTTCCCACCTCTTTCATTTTTCTTCTTCTTTTTTAATTGAGGAAAAGTTTGCCTCTCGGAGTCTTTTCTTTGATGCGTCTTTTATTCTTCCAGCATTGCAGATTTGCAACATAATTGGGTGTTTCTCCAATGTTAGAAGAGCGGCTTTAGTTTTTAAGGAAGTTTCTTGTTGGCCAATGTTGCGTAGCATATATAAATAACTGGTCAGGTCCAGGAGTTCTCAGGTACTTAACGTCTCAAGGATCACACACACTCCATTCCAGATTTTGCACAGCAGCAGTGAGAATATCTGAATTCCCCAAGAAAAGGAGAATTGCGCCCATGTATGAATTTTACAGAGCCCTGTCTTGCTCTCTGAAGTGACTCCGATCATCCTGTTCCTGTTAAGACACTGTCTCTTTTCCCCCGTGTGCTGCTCACTTATCTTCCAAACAATATAATCATTGTGCAGAGACACTTTTTGGTAGAGGCTGCTACAGCTGTGACGCACCTGAATTTTGTACGGTGTGTTGCGCTGGGTGAGAAGGGCTAACCTCTGTGCCTTAGAACCACCGCATAGAGTTTTGTCAGGAAGAAATTCCTTTAAAAATTCCTTTTACGGTTCCTCTTTTTCATGTGTCGAGAGTTTGGAAGGAAAAGGGCGACGGTATCCATTGGTAGGAAAGGCAGATCTTGGGTGTTTGCTGAAAGGTTTTATCAGGGAAAGAAAAGTTTGGTCTCGTGGCAGGATTTTTTCAAGCCGGCTGGCAGATCTAGAGGAAAGGCCATGTTAAATCAGGGTTGCAATCTTGTGGCCGTGCAAAACTAAACAATAATAATAATAATTGGAGCTTCAGTGAGATTGAAACTGGCGGAGGTCATTGCTAATTGTGGGTATTCCGGCTTGCATGGAATTAAAGTCAAAAGGGCTGGTTGAAAAATATGGTTAGGAGAGGAATGGATCTTCAGCTTTTGCATGGTGATAGGCTAGAAAAGGCTATTGAACCAGAATCTGCGAGTTTTGGAGGGAAAAAAAATGGAAACTTCCAAACCTCAGCTGAGATCCCCTACTCACTGAAGTAGGGGTGGTGCAGATAGGATGCTACCTCTATTTCTTGCTCCGTAACCAATGGTTAGCCACCTCTTGCAGGCACCCAAGGTGCGATGGACAGAAGCATCAAGCAGAATTTTCTCCAGTGGTCAGTTCGGCCTAGGGAACCGATTTGAGTCCGTAGCAGTGGGGTCATAACCTTTCCCTGTAGTACTTCAGCCTTGCCACTTCCGGGACCCCGAGGATGGCTTAAGCTACCTTCAAAGACATTATTCTTCACCCAGAATCAGGCACGCTGCTTCCGGAAAGCAGAGTTTTCAACAGCTTAAATGCAGAACGATTTCGATTTCCTCTTCGCGCTCAGGGTGGAGCGTTTCTCGCTCCCTTTTGATAAAAGAGGGTTTGCAATAGTTTAGTTTACACGAGACCCGTTTTTAAAACGGCCCTTTTAAAAAAAATTAAAAAATAGCCAACCGCATTTGAAGCATAAGAAGCCATGTTTCCCCCAAACGGTGGAAAATAACTGCAGTTGTGGAAAATAGCTGCAATTTTATACCGTGGTCTTAATCGCCCTTTTTTTCTCTCTCTCTCTCTCTACAAAAGTATGCAACTAGAGAGGGAAACTTGTGACGGTGTGGAATGTCACAGTAAACTGGCCTGACTCGTTTTTTTTTTCTTGATTAGCATTTGAATTGTGGAAGCCTCTAGCAAATGTTGCTGGCTAGCCTTCATTCTGCCCAGCGGCAGATTTGCAGATCAGTTTACTGTTCGTTTTTTGGAGGGTAGGTATGCAAGAAAGGCCAGTTTTTAAGTCTGAATTAGGTTATTTCTGTCCTAGGAAAGGAGGCGGAAGAGAAGGGTCATTTAAGGCAGTTTGATAATCCTGCAGCGGGACAGTTTTCCAGTGCTTTGGGACCTCAAACCAGGAGTTTAGCATGTTATTCTGGAACAAGCCAGTCCTAAACTACCATGTGATACCCATCGTCTCCAAATGTGCCTAAGATGCCGACAGACTTCACTTTCCTTGCTTTCTGGGACTACTCCTATAATGTATCACTCCTGTTCAACTTCGTTGTACAACTTAAGATCGTGGTCTCAAGACAAGAGACTGACAACTGTTCCTTTTTCTTGTAGAATTTGCTGTTTTATAGAAATAAATTTTTGGAGTTGCAGTGATTATTCATTAAAAAAAGAATCTTAAAATTTTTGTACAAACTGTTTGTTGCTGGGTTTTCTTTTTGAATCGGAAACCAGAACATTTCTTATTTTCGAACTCTTGCAGTATCCTGGGAATCTGCGGGCAAGATTTGACTCCTCCAACTATCCATCTGATTTCAGCCATTACAGACAATGATAATCGTAAAGGTAAAGGTTCCCCTCGCACATCTGTGATTGTCATTCCCGACTCTTAAGGGGTGGTGCTCATCTCCGTTTCAAAGCCGAAGAGCCAGCGCTGTCCGAAGACGTCTCCGTGGTCATGTGGCCAGCATGACTCAACGGCAAAAGCGCATGGAACGCTGTTACTTTCCCACCAAAGGGGGTCCCTATTTTTCTACTTGCATTTTTGACCTGCTTTCGAACTGCTAGGTTGGCAGAAGCTGGGACAAGTCACGGGAGCTCCTTGTCTCTCCGGAGAATCAGGGCAGCTTACAATGCGTTAAGCAAGAGCCTTCATACTTTTGTATATACCTGCTTAGTAGGGCTTTTGGCCCCCCCAAGCGGTGTTCTTTTCTATACAAAGTCAGCTTATTGCCCCCACAAACCGGGTCCTCATTTTACCTCCCTCGGAAGGATGGAAGGCTGAGTCAACCTTGAGCCTGATGAGATTCGAACTCGCGGTAATTGCAGGCAGCTGGCAGCTAAGTGCTACTTAACAGCACTTTAGTCCGCTGCACTACCAAGGCTCTGAATTAATAAAATAAAACCTTCGTGCCCAGGGAATGCTAGCCAATACACACATACCCATCCCAAAAAAAAACAGCACAACCCAGTTTCAGCTAAATCATTTTAATAAGTGAAAATGTTTTCCTTAATCGTAAAGGTTTGGTTAAGAACAGTTCCCATTTGCATCTCTCTCTCTCTCTCCTTTGCAAAGAAAACCACCCATTCCTCTTAGATTTCAGCTACTGAAATAAGTGGGCTGGCTTTTCCTTTCCTTTTTTCTTTTGCACGGATTTCCTAAATGAGAGTTTTAAGGCAGTGCTTCCCAACCTTTTTCCTTCATTACCCCACCACCACCACCACCAAAAAAAAAAAATCCTTATCAGAAAATCTTATGCCGTCCCTTCCTTTAGCACCGTTATAACTTTGAACGGTTGCTGAGCGATTGGCCGTAGATTCGAGGACAACCCTGTATTATTATAAAACCGAACAATCTTTTGTCACTTCAACCAATTGGTCATTTCATTGATTTTCACCATGGCAGGAATCCTTTGGGAGGCTTTAAGTCAATTTAAATCTCCCTGTTGCGACAAGGAATATATATTTGTTACCCAAAGGGGGAAACCCCCCCCCTCCTATTTTTACCTAATTTTGGGGTAATTTCACCCAGGTTTGGAAAGCACTGGTTGAAGGGATTTTGTGAAAAACCACTGAAGGTGTTTATTTTCTCCGCTGTATAAATTCAGTCCTTAAATGTGTGCTATAAAATCTCCAAAAGGTATTTCATTTCCCACCCCCAGGTAATTTCCTCCCCCATTCCCCCCCCTTTTTTTATACGCGTCAGATCTCTGCATAAAACACGACGAAGGACCGTTTAGACAACCGACGACGACAGTAGCCACAAAAATTCACATTTCTTTTAAAAACATCTTCGTAGAATAATAGATACACCAATATTTACTCGAAATATTTCCCAAATGATTCCTATTGCTTATAAATAGTTAATCAGCGAGCTCTTAATTCCCTTTTCCCTGTAAGGGGTGGGTGGGTCTGCCTTCCCGTAGGCGGTGGGAGGGGGCGGAAGAGACATCTCCAAATAGGCGCTGGAAATTTTATCTGTTTAAAACACAGACATTTAAAGGGGCTGGAATTTCAACGTCTCCTGCTGTAGATGGACTCGAAGGGTGCTGACCTCTTAATCCTCCACCGAAAAATCTGTGTTTTGGGGTGCCAGCGAAAAACCAGCAGATCCAAGGGTTTGAAGTCCTCGAGGGTGGGCCGAATTAGAACCTGGACCCACCCCCCAATTTTCCTGGCCCTGGCTGCTACTCTTCTTCCGTTGCAGGTTGGAGTTGCCTTAGAAGTTAACTACGTGGGCTTGGTAGACGCCATCCTCTCCCAGCTGAAAAAGAAGGAGGGAAAAAACGGTAGCCCCCCCCAAAAAAGGAGGAAAAAAGCTATATCTTTATAGCTGTTTCTCCCCTAAAGCAGTCATAAGGTAGTCCTCGGCTTACGGCGGTTGATTGAGTTTTGCCTGAACAGTTCTAAGTCATTTGGATTTTAAATAATAATAATAATAATAATAATAATTTAATTTGTATCCCGCCCTTCTCCCAGAAGGGACTCAGGGCGGTGAACAGCCAGAATTAAAATACATACAATACAAAAGTTAAGATAATTAAAAGATATTAAATCACGTGACCGGACCCTGAATTTTTAGCATTTTTGTGGCGGTCGTTAAGCGAATCCGTTTGACCTAGTGGGTCTCTCTCTCTCTCTCTCTTTTTTTTGCTGGGAATAAACCGTCGGAAACGTGAGACGCTGCAAATGGATATAAATGTGTGCCAGTTGCTAAGTGACCTTGTGACTGTGTGTCAGTGTGCAGCTGTCCTAACCTGGAAACCGGGTGGTTAAGTAGCTTTTGGGGCAGATCCATCATAACTTTGAACGGCTGCTAAGTGACCAGTCGTAAGGCAAGAACTACTTGGCATTATCTGAAATGAGTGTAGTTAACGTGCACACGGTTTTTTTTGCAAAGAACTGTCATTGGGGGCCGAATTCCAGAGAGAAAAGGCCCAGAATCATGGGTGGTCAGATAAAAGTCCTCCCCTTCTACCCATGCTAAGGGTGAGGGCAAGGGGCCCTTCCCTCTGTGCTCACCTCGGAGTCCGGCTTGCTTTGACCTGGTTTCTGTGCAGGCCTCTTCAAGGATGCTGGCTTACGAGCGATCGTAGGCTTCTTTCCATCCGTGTTCTCCGTGTAAAGACCGGCCAAGGCGTAATGTTGCCTCCTCAACTCTCCGAGACGCAGCCTCTCGTTCTCCAATGTCTTTTCCAGTTCCAGAACCTTCACCTGCAAAAGACAGGAACTTCTTGGTCTGGTGTCCATCACCTGTTCCCCTAGACTAGGAGTGTCCATC
>WNWU01000081.1:495464-515410 GCA_012654045.1 Ptyas mucosa
ATGGCTGGCTGGGGAATTCTGGGCGTTGAAGTCCACAGGTCTTAAACTTGGCCATGGTTGGGCACCCCTGTCCCATCATCGAGCTATGGTTAACAGAAGAATCCACAACTGGGTTTTGTTATCAGACTGTGTTATTCTGATGGAGGTCTTCTCGGACCACCACTTGCTACGTTCAGAAGTTCTCGTCCTTTTCTCTTACTCGGAGAACTCAACAGCCACCTCTGCTGTGGCATCACTGCCTTATCCAAACCGTCCTTCTAGGGGTGTCCTCCTTCAAAAATTAAATTAAATCCCAACACTTCCGTTAAGAAATTTCACATCCGTGCAGTACCTACCTGTGTCTCCATCTCCTCTTTCTTGAGTTTGATCAAGGACATCCCGGAGAAGTCCATGGTGTCTGGTGTTCGGAAGAGAAAAAGAGATTCGTTTCAGATGGGATCATGACCAAACTTCTCCAGATGTTCACCACCACACAACAGCAACGGAAAGCTTGCCCTCTTCTTGCAATCTTAAACTATTCCACAATTCTTCACTCCCAACGTTTTCTAAATAAAACCTCACCACAACTTCTCTTCCAACCATATCTCTTTCAGAAGTTCAAGGCCATTTGCTCTACAAAATCGTGGACCAAGCCTGGATCATCACATGGTCCAATCAAAGCACCATCCCCACTGGAGATCCCTCCCAGTTCCAACCGTCCAGGTGCAGGGCAAGATGTCCTTGACTCTCTGAGAAAGGAATGTTGTTATGACTACATATCTCTCCTGCTCCATACAATCCCCCCTCCCAGTTTCCCACAGTAGTGGGAAGTAGGCCCGATGCAAAAGATGGCTTCCAAACCTGACACACAGCTTAAATCTGAGGTAATCCTCACTTAACCATGATAGAACCCAGGATTTTCTGCTACAGCCAATAAGGTTGCCCCGACTGGAAACACTACCAATGATCCAAAAGTGGAAATGGGGAAACTTCCCTGTTTCCTGCTTGGCCAGCCCAACCAAGCCTCACCTTTCTCTTCTACCTGCTCTTGACCAGACTTGGTAGACGCCATGACATTAGCCGCCATCTCGTTGACCGTACGCGAACATTCCTGGAGTTTGCCGAGGTTCCTGCTGTGCTTCTCTGCTTTCACCTGGCATCCAGACAAAAAACAAACCCCCCCCCCCCCAAAACCCTCAATAATTTATTTGAAGGACCGTCTTCTCCTGGTTACATCTACCTGACCCATCAGAACAAGGAGGCAAGGAATGTTACGGGACCTTCTCTCCTAAGGAGATCCACCTAGTGGCACCAAGTGGGACCTTCTCAGTGGTGGCTCCCTCCCTGTGGGACATCAACCCTGCAGAGATAAGATTTTGACACTCTTTCGGGAAGTCCTGGAGACCTGCTTTTTCCAACGGAACCCCAAAGTGGCCTAGAGCCCATCAAATGGCTTATTTGATTAACCGTTGTCGCAAGGCAGATGGGGAGTTATCATTTTTGTATTGTTTCATATAATATTATTTTTTTATCTTTGTAAAGTCACTGAGAATGAACTGGACAGCCATATAAATTTTCTTCCATTAAATAACTCTCTTTAAATCCTCTTAAAGAGGGACGGGATGGCTCAGTGGCTAAGACGCTGAGCTTGTCGATCGAAAGGTCGGCAATTCAGCGGTTTGAATCCCTGATGCCGCGTAACGGGGTGAGCTCCCGTGACTTGTCCCAGCTTCTGCCAGCCTAGCAGTTCGAAAGCAGGTCAAAAATGCAAGGAGAAAAATAGGGACCCCCTTTGGTGAGAAGGGAACAGCATTCCGGGCGCCTTTGGCATTGAGTCATGCCGGCTACATGACCACGGAGACATCTTTGGATAGCGCTGGCTTTGAAGCGGAGATGAGCACCGCCCCCTAGAGTCAGGAACGACTAGCACAGATGTGCGAGGGGAACCTTTGCTTTTACCTTAAATGCTTTGGGAGAATAATATCTGTTTTGGATCCCTTCCAAAAATTAGAAAACTTCAAAACAAACAAACAAACAAATCCAGGGGTTACAGCTGTTTCTCTTTGAGGGCCACCTACCTTGGAGGCGGCTACGAGCTGAGCTGTGCTCGCTGCAATTTCGTGCGAACAGACGATCAGCTCCTCGTATTTGCCGGTGTGCAAGACGACCTTATCCGCCGATTCTCTAATGCAAAGAAAGAAAAATGCACGATTTTTTCCCCAAGCAGGTAAGCTGCATCAGAGGAAAAAAACAAGACAGGGAGAGGAAGAAAGCTTGAGAGGCGATCCAGATACCTACACGAGCTGAGTCGCTCCCCATCCAACCGCTTTGGATGCCGAGATGAGCCCTTCTGTCCAACAGGAGTTCTTGGCGTAAAATTCCTGGGGTGTTGCTGCCCCCTAGCGTTCATGAGAAGGAATGTATTTTATCATTGCGTTGTACGGACTCCCAAGAGCAAATAAATAAATAAATTGGAGCAAAGCATCCACGGTGGAAATTTAGAAGACAGCAAGCTCTAATCTATCTTGAATTTACAACAGCTAGAGGAATGGATTTTCTAGGATCCTAAGAAGGAGGGAAGCACCCTGCTTGAAATGTCACAATTAAACAAGTGCAATGTACCATTTTCCTGAAAATAAGACCCAAGTGGAAAATAAGTCCTAGCACAATTTTTCAGAATGCTCATAATATAACCCCTACCCCTAAAATAAGCCCCAGTTAAGATTGTCAGCCAGACGGATGCCTTTAGTACTGTATTTCCCCCCCAAAATAAGGCTTAACCAGAAAATAAGCTCTAATGCGTCTTTTGGAGTAAAAATTAATATATGACCCAGTCTTACTTTCGGGGAAACACAATAATAAAAAATGAGAGAGACTTAACTCTCCAGCAGCTGATAGGGTCAATCCACACTCTTTCCCCATTATTTATTTTTAATTAAATATTAATTTAAATTATGAAATTTAATATTTAATTTTCTCCACTCTTTTTTTTTTTTAAAGTAACGGCAATAAAAAATGGGCACCACCCCAAATGGACTCACCCTTCCGCCTTCCACGATCTCCTTCTGTAGATGTGTGGAGGCCAGAACAAGCTGCCGGATAGCCTGAAAGTAAGAGGAAAAAGCAGGAGAATTTTGTTGAATTCTGAGCAATTTCAACCATGGCCCCATCAGCCTTTAATAAAAGGGTTTTCCGTTTATCCAACAGATGTGACCGGAAACAGGCAGCTAGGAAATTTATTGCCAAATGGAATTATTTTTAATGAACAAGCAACTCACCTTCATTAAGTCTGTGCAGGAATTCAGGATTCTATGGAGGAAACGAAGGGAGGGAGGAAGAAAGGAAGGAAGGAAGGAAGGAAATGTCTTGTTAGAACGATGAAGTCCACACATTTGGAACTCAACCTTTTTGTAAATAAAGTCACAACAACCAAAATCTGACACACACACACACACACCCCATTGAAAGAGGTTGAACCTTCATTACTTGAAAAAAATATTAAAACAACCGCAACTTTGCAAGCTCAAATGAAAATATTTTTCAATCCGTCGGGGTTTTCTCCAAAGCAGCCATTTCTAAACCTTTAGGGATTTTACGACGTGTGGACTTTTAACTCCCAGAACGGAAGTCTACGCGTCTTCAAATTAAATTACCATGTTTATATGAAGCCACCCATTCGAGCAACGGATGAGATTGGGGGGAGGCTTTCGCCTCAAAACCCATCGTCCTCTAAGCAGATGCGTGGATCGGTTGGTTGCCCAACAGGGAGGGTTCGTGGGAATTTGAAACATGAGCTTATAAACATTTTGGAGAATGTATTAAGTATAGAAGCTAGGGTGCGTCTCTTTTAGCAAGAAGCTGCTTTGGGCCGATCTTCTCCAGAAGATTCATCAAGGACTGTCCTGTTCTGGTGACTGCAAATCTGAGACGTTAAGATAGAATCTGGTGGCTTCAGATTCAGCGCGCAACCTCCTGGAAAACTACACTACAAATGTTTAGTTGTGTTAAATTCATCCCTGCCTTCAGCTTACCTTTCATTAACTTCTAGTTTCACCCCAGAGCTTTCGACTCTGGCTTGATTCATCATTTCCTGTAGAGAAATGGAAGTAAGAAGGTGGGTTTGGCCAGCCGATAGATCTGAAGTGGTTCATCTCCAGCCAAGAAAAGGACCAAGTTGGATTATTGCGAGGCCGGGATGCTTCTTGGCACCACGTAATTAGGTGTAGATGCTTCCTATTGTTTCCCCCCTCCGCAGAACAGGTCAGGCTGTAGGGATGTCACCTTGTGACACTGTGTTCCCACAGCAAACACCAACATTAAACCATGTTAGAGCTTAGCTTGGACAAACCATCATGTCCAACCCCTTTTAAACTCTTTATGTCAAGGACTTATACCGTATTTTTAGGACTATAAGATGCGCCAAGATTTTGAAGAGGTAAACAAGAAAAAAAAAATTTTTGCCCTCCCCGGACCCCAGGAGCACTCTGTAAGCCTCCCAAACCCTCTGTGCGTCCCGTTTTTGTGAAAAACCGGCCCGTTTTTGCAAAAAACAGGATACACAAGAGGGTTTTAGTGGTCTGCGGAGTGCTCCTGGGAGCTGGGGAGGGCAAAAACACGATGCATGGGGAGGGGGTGTTGGGGGGCCAAAAATGGGCCTGTTTTTTGCAAAATCAGGTTTTTTGCCCTCCCCAGGCCCCAGGAGCACTCTGCAGGCCCCGTTTTTGTGAAAAACGGGCCTGTTTTTGGTGAAAATGGGATGCCCGTAGGACGGGAAAAATGGCTGCATTTGGCATATAAGACAGACCAACATTTTCACCCACTTTTAGGGGGGGGGAAGTGTGTCTTATACTCCGAAAAGTATGGTACTTTTTTGAAAAACAGTAGACCGGTCACAAGTTAACCCCACCTCTATTCTTCTCACGGCGTCCTCAACGGCTGCAGAAGTGGTGGCCATCTCTTTGTCAACCAAGTCACCCAGTTCTTCTTCCCGGATGTCCAAACTTTTGGGTCTCAATTCCTAACACCGCCCCCAAAGAAGGAAAGAAAAGTTGACGGAGGCTTCTCAGAGGAGAACCTTGGCCTAAGAAAGCTTCGAGAGTTTAGTCAACGGTGTGAAGAGCAAGCAACGAAGCCGCCCGCGTTCCTCGTGGAGAACTTCTCCTAGGTGGGCCTCCGTTCTTTCCTCACCTGTCCAAGCTGGAATAGCCTCTGCAGAGTTGTCCTCAGGTCTGCTGGATCTGCTTCTCGGAGAGACTGTTTGTCTTTGAGCTTGTTCAGGTAATCCAGGCTGTGTTGACCACAGTCTCTACAGGATTCTGTCAGTTCTGAACCAGGGAGAAAGCAAGATTCGGTTGGTACTGATCCTGAGGCCATTTCAGGAAGCTTTCAAAACTTGGGATGTTTTCCTAGTCACGGGAAGGCGGTCAACCTTTTTTGAAGGATGTTAATTTATGGAGCAATGCCATGATATCAAAAGGGGCTTATAATGGCTTCAACCATCTTTGGAAGACGCTAAGAGAGCTTGGCCCTTGATGATCATTGGGTATTTTACCAGAAAAATGTAATAAAGGGAATACATATTTAATTTTACATGTGTTCACAGCAGCTAGAATTGTGTTTGCACAACAGTGGGAAAATGAAGCGATCTCTGCTGAGGTAAATGTAATTTAAAAAAAATTACTAGACTGTGCAGAAATGGATAGATTAACACTTAAAATTAAGGAGAAGGAAGAAACTGCATACTTTTTAACGTGGGATTTGTTTGATCAATGGTTAACTAGCAGGAACAGAAGTTACAAACGTGGACGCGTAAGAGAACGATTAATTACATAAGGAAGGTCCAATGAAATGGATAATAAAATATTACTATTATTATGTGACCGATATTATGAATATTATTGTTTTTATTATGATTACTATTTCTCAAAACGACTGTACTCAGACAACGCACTGTTTAGGTAGACGTTGGACTTTTTATATTTAATTTAAAAAAATTTAAAACGGGGGAATGCCCTTGAAGCAAGGATCGAAGATCACATCAGATCAAAGATCTGAGCTAACACGTCTTGTAGATTGGATCACTACAAGGAGATTGATGTTTCCAATCTTCCTACAGGAGTGGCCAAAATTGTGGAAACCTTTTTTGGGGAGAGCGTATTTTCTAAAACAAGCTAATAACACCACTTTTTGGAGGGAGTAGTACCATAAAATTATGCATCAATGGAAAGATCATTTAATCAAGAATGTAATGCAATAATTTGTACGAAGGATTTGCTATTAGAATAGCCGTTACAGTATAAAGAAGATTAGTGAAACACGTAGAAAAAATGATTTATGCAAAAATGATCACGCCAGTTAATACTTAGTTGGGTAACCTTTAGCATGAATGATGGCCTTACAACGTCTTCCCATGGAGTGAACCAAGTCTTTTAGTTCTGCCGTTGTTATCATGTGAAGCCAAGATTGAAGGACCCAGTTTGTGGGGGCAATAAGCTGACTTTGTAAATATACCAAAGTATGAAGGCTATTGCTTAGCGCATTGTAAGCCGCCCTGAGTCTCTGGAGAAGGGCGGCATATAAATCAAATTTTAAAAAAAAAAGGATTTCTTCTATGAACTGGGTTTCATTGCTGGGTCGTTTCTGACTAACCAGTTTCTTTAGTCGGCTCCATAGATTTTCAATTGGGTGAAGGTCTGGGCTATTCCCAGGCCATTCCAGCAGTGGAACAGGATTATCTTGAAACTCCAAAAAAAAAGTTGGTGTTATTAGCCATCAAACCTCAAAAATACACTTTTCCCAAAAGGTTTCCACAATTATGGTACCACTGTACCATACCAGAGGTGAGAGTGGGGACCCTTTTCCAAGCCCTACTCACTGTCAGCGTGATCCGTCGGGGCAAGATGAGATGTGGCGCTGCCGTTCACGATGGCATCTGCTGTGAGGTGGGAAAACTGTGCCAACGTGGCCACCAGTCCAGAGGCATCTGGGACAAAGAGCGAGAACGGAGGGGAACAGTGAGCAGGCAGAGCAATCCGAAAAGTGCATGCTGCATTCAAGGCTGATGGAGACCAACTTTTGCTGAAGTTGGTCCTCCTTTTATGGCAGCGTTTGGCACCCTTAGCCACTTTAAGAATGGGTGGACTTCAACTCCCAGAATTCCCAGCCGGCATGGAATTCTGGGACTTTGAAGTCCACCCATCTTAAAAGCGGCTGAGGTTGAGAAAAACGCTGCTTAAACCCAACCGAAACCAAACAACGCTTAATGACAAATGAAAACTAAACAGAAAAAGGAACATAGTGCATCACTGGCCATGTTAAAAACAAAACAAAAACGAGTGTTTTCAAACAGCTATACAACCAAACTGTTTTTGGGAAGAAGACAGAATGAAAATCCATTTGGGGAGAGAATTTCGTACCGAATGCCACTGAGAATTCCAGCTTTGTCCCCCCTATGAGTTGATCTTCTGTGACTTCGTGTAGGACTTCCTCAGGTGATCTAAACTCATTTTATCTTTAAATTCTTGGTTCCTTTTATCTAACTCAGAGGTCTTCAAACTTGGCAGCTTTAAGACTTGTGGACTTCAACTCCCAGAATTCTCCAGCCAGCTATGCTTCTGAGAGTTGAAGTCCACAAGTCTTAAAGCTGCCAAGTTTGAAGACCTCTGATCTAACTCTTTCGTACGTCCAATATTTTTTGCCCATGCTATCATTGTTTCTTTTAACTGCTTGTTCTTCTTCTAACTTAATACTCAATAAATAGCTTGTACAATTTTCTCCTTTACCGCTCCCCCATCTGTTCCGGTTAATCTCGTATCTAATTCTGCCAATTCCCTATAAAAACCATATCATTTTGCATCTTTTTTCATACCCAGATTGCATTTGCAGTTGTGTCTACCACACCATATCAATCCCCTGCTTTTCCAAAATCCCCTGTGCGGGAGACTTCATGGCTGATGGCCTTCAGTTTAGACCTGGTCTGAAACTTTAGCTACACAACATCATGGGTTGTGGGTGTCCTATCAACTGACTGGCTCCATAGTTTGAGGAATTAGGAAGAAAAACTCCAACACCCCACCCACCCCTTCCCCCCAAATTTGAGAACCAGCAACCTCTTTCTGCTTGCTTGCGATATCTGCAACGCTTCCATCCCAACACTCAAGGTAAGGTAACCCAGAGAGCGAACCCAAACACGTCTTACCTGCCATGTTGGTGAGATAATGCTTATGTCCCTTCTCCAGGGCATTCACCGATTCCAGAGCTGCCTGGGCGCGGCTGACAAGATAATCTGTGAAGGAAGAAATGAAGGACAAAGAATGTGGTTGGGGAGGAGAAGGAAACCTATATGTTTCTGGATCTCTGACTCAAAGGTAGCCCGGGGGCTAAATTTAGAAGGAAGGGAGTCATCTTAATCTGATTTTTTTTTTAATTTAAGGGCTTAAAACCCTCAACACTGTCAAACTATTCACTAAGTCTGCATTACTAATAATCTTTTCATCGTTCCTATCACCCATCTCCTCCCACTTATGACTGTATGACCGTAACTTTGTTGCTGGTATCCTTACGATTTATATTGATATTGATTGTTTCCTGATTGCTTATTTGTACCCTATGACTATCATTAAGTGTTGTACCTTATGATTCCTGACGAATGTCTTTTTATGTACACTGAGAGCATATGCAAATTCCTTGTGTGTCCAATCACACTTGGCCAATAGAGAATTCATTCTTTCTTTCTTTTTCTTTCTTTCTTTCTTTCTTTCTTTCTTTCTTTCTTTCTTTTTGTCTGTGTCTGTCATCTATCTATCCATCCATCCATCATCTATATCTGTCTGTCTATCATCTATAGCTATCTCTCTCTCTCTCATCTATCTATCTCATCTATCTATCCATCCATCCATCCATCGTCTGTCTGTCTGTCTGTCTATCTCTCATCTATCTATCTATCTATCTATCTATCTATCTATCTATCTATCTATATCTCTCATCTATCTATCTAAAAGCAAGCAAGGATTCAGGACTCACCTGGAGAACTGGTGCACCGGATATGCAGGGGATCGTCCAACTTGCTCACGGCATCCTGGATGATGTTCTCGGCTTCCTTGATTGTCCCTTGC
The DNA here is from genome assembly GCA_012654045.1 of Ptyas mucosa. Taxonomy (NCBI): domain Eukaryota; kingdom Metazoa; phylum Chordata; class Lepidosauria; order Squamata; family Colubridae; genus Ptyas; species Ptyas mucosa. The sequence goes on from WNWU01000081.1 coordinate 504,557, forward strand.
AAGATTCGGAACTGGTCGTCCAGGAGCTTCTGCTGCAGGTTCTGTTCGTGATTTTTCTGCGGGATGGACGCAAAACATAGGCGAGCAAGTATGTTTACGCGTTGCAAGACCACGTCCTTGGATATGAGTACAAGGAAAACCGGAAGGACAAGCTGGTCCCCTCCATTTATCCCAATCGCCTTCCCAGTGATATGGGAGAAGGAAACTGCCCCCCCCCCCCCCCCAACGTTTCTCCTCCGTACTTTTTCCACCAACTTTTCCTGGAGTTCCTGCACTTCCTTCGCTCTCTTCTCGGCTTCCTGGCTCAACAGCAGCTGCTTCTCTTGAACCAGTCCCTTGGTTGAGATGAGCTCACATTCCTTTTCGCTGACCGATTTCCTCAGGGTCTCCTTTTCGGCCTGAAGGGCATCCAGCTGGCTGTTGAGGTCCGAACCAACCTACAGATCATGTGGGAAAGAGTTCCACACGCTGGTTCCTTGCTTGAAGAGTTCTCACACCCTCTCTTCACATTATTTACGCGGAGAAGGCCTTTCCTCTGTTCCATCCTGAGGGCAACCTAACTAGGACCTCACAAATGCAGATTTAAGATGAACTTTTACGGACACGGGCCCTTGGTCTCCGCAACAGACTCGCCTTTCAACTCACTTCTAGGCATTTCAAGATTTTAGTCTAGCTATTCTAGGCCACACCTAGCTCTCGCCTCACAATCAGGAGGTTGTGAGTTCGATCCTAGGTAGAGGCAGATATTTCTCTCTCTCTCTGGGCACAATGAGAATACATCCGCTGAACAAAACTCCATACTGGCGACATGAAGGGCATCTGGCCAGTAAAACACTCTGCTAGCTCAATTCAGACTCCACCCCGTAAGGGAATATGTAGTCGTTAAACGATGATGATGATGACTGTAGGCCACATCTGTGCACCCGGAGCTAGAAAACTATAAACAAGTGACGATATTTAAAAAGGTATCTCGAAATTCAGATAGGGCTGGAGAGACAGGATCTTCCAGAGACCGTACAATCTCCTCCTTAGGCCAAATACCTGCTTAGAATGGCTGAGCGACTGTTGAAGCTGAGTCAGTTCTTCTGCTTTGGAGTCCATCGCTCTCTTCATCTGTTCCACCTGAAGCATCTGATCTTCTAACTGCATGAAACCCAAGAGAGAGGACCTATTAGGGGGTTTCCAGGGGAGCCCCTGGGCCAAAGCTACGTTTCGTGACCAGTTTTGCATTCGGACTTTAAAGAGAAGGAACTGCACCCTTGTCCAAAACAGACTGACTTTGACCCAAAGCGTCCCGTCCCAAGAGAGGCTCACTGTCAGACCTGCAAGCCATCTTTTACATCTAGGCCTTCAGGCCTGCCGCATTTACTACTGTGGGAAATTGGGAGGGGGGATTGTATGGAGCAGGGGTGATAGGTAGTCATAACAACATTCCTTTCTTAGAAAGTCAAGGCCGTCTTGCCCGGCACCTGGGAGGCTGGAACTGGGAGGCATCTCCAGTGGGGACGGTGCTTTGATTGGACCATGTGATGGACATGTGGGTGCTCGGCAGGGATTTGGACTTTCCTTTGGGGTGGGGAAAACCCGGAAGCTCTCAGATTCGGGTTTCCCCAGATGTGCCAATATGACATCTCTAAGAAAGCATGACTTTGAGGATATCCAAGTCTCGGAGTTTTCTTTCGTTGGGGGTGTTACTTGGAATCCTGACGCTCACCTTCATTTCCGACTCGCGTTTGACTTGCTCCATCTGGAAAGCCAGCTGTTCCTTGACCCGGGCGACCTCTTCTTGGCTCTGTTGGGTGACGGTCAGCTGCTTGGCCGTATCTGCGTTCTGGGTGCAGAAAAATTCAGAGTTGAAGGATGAATGGATGGAGAAGAAAAAAGAATTAACAAGAGACAAATCAGGGTTTCCTCTTACCCTTGATTTATACTCTTGGAAGAAAACTTATCTGATCTTGATTGAAGTAGGGGAGACCTTTAACTATGACCATGGAGGTTTTGTAAAAACCAATGGGACGAGGAATGGGCACCATTACCTTTCTCAAAAGCTCCGCATGTGTGTTGATTAACTCGTTGTGCTTCTCCTTCAGCTTGGCATACCGGATTTCAGTGGTGCTGGCTTTTTCTGCCAAAGAGAAAGATATTGCCAGATTATTACTTCCACCTCCCTATGAAATCATTATTTGAAGGAACCCCGTTGCTTGCCACTCAGGGTTCTCACTCAAGGCATTTATGACCAGGCTCAAATTATCTTAGTTTGGACACATGATATGAAGACCCAGATCTCTTGAGAAGGCTCCAATGCTGAGAAAGATGGAGGAAAAGAGAAGAAGAGGACAACCAGCAGAAGATGGGTGGATTCCCAGTGGTGAAGATGAATCGTTGGAAGTCTTGAAGGTTAAGGACAGATCGTCATGGAGAACATCTATGTTGAGGGTTGCTAACAACTGGCACCAACTTGATGGAACATCTAATCCAATCGATCATTGCAATAAACTAGTGGACATTCTCAAACTTGGGCACATCTATTACCAACCAGCACATGGCAGAAGAACTGAGAATATTTGTGGGCTCGGACATTCTTTAGATTTATTGATTACTGACCCAAGGTGTTTCTTGACCATTTTGAACAGAGATACATTGTTGAATTAGGCCCCGTCTTGTGGGTGGGAGCAAACTACAAACTCTGTAACGCAATGCTGCAAAATTAGGGTCATTATTAATGGTCAAGTGAAAGGCCGCGCATCTTGTTTATTATACAGCGCTGCTTCTGATGCAGGTATCAGACAAAAACGTAACCCCTTCCATCAATAGACTGCCAAGATTTCCTAAAATGATCAATCAAGTGTGCCCACGGGGAAGAGAAGCCCAGAATTACCAGAGGTATAATTAAAGCATACTAAAAAGCAGAGACATCACCCTGGCAGCAAAAGTGCGTATAGTCCAGGCGATGGTTTTCCCAGTTGCAATGGTTGGCTGTGAAGGTTGGACCATAAGGAAGGCTGAGTGCCAAAGAATAGAGTCCTTTGAACTCTGGTGCTGGAGAAGACTCCTGCGAGTCCCTTGGACTGCAAGGCCATCCAACCAGTCGGTCCTAGAGGAGATCAACCCTGACTGCTCTTTAGAAGGCCAGATCCTGAAAAGGAAACTCAAATGCTTTGGCCACCTAATGAGAAGGAAGGACTCCCTGGAGAAGAGCCTGATGCTGGGAAAGATTGGGGCAAAAAAAGAAGGGGACGATGGCAGAGAACGAGGTGGCTGGATGGAGTCACTGAAGCAGTCGGTGTGAGCTAAAATGGACTCCGGGTGATGGTAGAGGACAGGAAGGCCTGGAGGAACGTTGTCCATGGGGTTGTGATGGGTCGGACACGACTTCGCGATTAACAACAACAAATAACTTTGTTGGGGCCAGAATTACGTATTCCTTCTCCCCAAAACAATCACAAACGTAAGTCAAGCTTGCAAAAGGAATATCTGCTGAGGGAAAACACTTTCTTTTTCTGCTGAATTCAGTTGGAGAAGCCAGATTTTAACTTAAAGAGCAAGACGCACCACGTAGAGATCCCCCAGACCCCACATGCTCCCTGGCAACCCGACTTACTCTCCGCTTCCAAGTAGAGTCCTCGATTCTTGTCTCCTTCAAATTTTGCTCTCTGCAACTTCTCCAGCTCATCTCGGAGCTGCTCGTTGTCCACCAAGGCTTTTTGCTTCTGCTTCCTCTGGTCTTCTACCTCGGCCTCCAGGCTGTTCACCTGAGCCTTCAGCTGGGTGATGTACCTTTGAGCCTGGGGAAGAGAAAACTGGGAGCTGGAAACACCCGTTTTTCCTGATACAACCAAAATCATATTCCCCCCGTCCTCCTGGGTTCTTTTGGTCATCAGCTCCAAAGAATGACACTTTTGCCCACTTTCATATTATCCTATGTGGTGGACATGTGTAGAAGCTAAAAAATATTGGATAAAAATATGTACACGGTTGGAAAAGATGATACAACAACGTATTGATTTGAAACCTGAAATATTTTTGTTGGGGATACTGCCAGAAACTTATAGTAAAGAAAATGTATATCTGATTATTCATATAATAAGAGAGTGTAGGCGCCAAGATAAATTCCTTGTGTGTCCAATCACACTTGGCCAATAAAGAATTCTACTCTACTCTACTCTACTCTTCCTTCCTCCTTCATTCTATTCTATTCTATTCTATTCTATTCTATTCTATTCTATTCTATTCTATTCTATTCTATTCTATTCTATTCTATTCCATTCCATTCCATTCCATTCCATTCCATTCCATTCCATTCCATTCCATTCATAACCGCAGCTAGGATTGTATTTGCACAAAATTGGAAAAGTGAAGAGATTCCTACAGAGGAGAATATGATAAGGAAAATATTAGAATGTGCAGAAATGAATAGATTAACGCTGGCAATTGAAGAGAAAGAACAGACTGGTTATTATGCGATATGGGGGACATTTTATCGATGGTTAGAGGACAAATATAAAAATTAGAAATAAAAGTAGATGAGATGTCTATAGAAAAACTCTATATATTCTATTTTCTATAGAAAATAGTTAATAGAGTTAAGCAAATTAAGAAGAGGATGTAAAGTATTAGATGTTGAATGTATTGGTATTAAGTTAAGAATAGATTAAATAATGAATATGATTGTAAATTGTAACTGTTATTGCACAAATCCGGACCTTACCTCCAGCTTAATCTTCTCTAGCTCTGTCTGAAGCAGTTCAATTTCTTTCTTCAGGTTTTCGATTTGCAGGTCTCTGAAGATAAAAAGAGCAACGCGTCGTATTAATGGTGTGCAAAATTCAGGTTTCGTGTTGGTTTGATGGCCTCCACTTTCCCCATCGGGTAGTCAGCTAGACTGCTTAGATTTCTAGCGTCTTTCACTAAAGACGATGCTTCAGTTCGTTTTGCTGATCAAATACCTGTCATCTTTTAGTCCATTGGGCGGCCCGAAAGTCTGCTCAAATATATCCGACACATTCTACAAAAAAAAGGAAGGAAAAATTCCGGGCGTTAAAATTCTGCACATGTTCAGAAACACGGTTATGCTTTCCAAAGCTAAGGAAAAGAAAAAAAACTATGGGGCTGTACCCCATCTGGAAGGGGAGAGTTTACTCCAGTTATCCACTTCTGAATGGTCCAACCGAGCACCTGCATTGAGCAGGGGGCTGGACTAGAAGACCTCCAAGGTCCCTTCCAGCTCTATTCTATTCTTATTTTATCTCACCTGCTGCTCTACGGATGGAGCTGAGCTGATTTCAATCAGGTTTTCCGGCTCCTCGTCTTCGGGGGCTTCTTCCGGAATGACCACCACCGGCTTGACGTGCTCGGCCAGGGCGGATGCCCTCAGGAAATTTGGGGGGTTCTGTGGGAGGAAGGAGACTCAAACTCATTGGTCGTCTCACACTACAATGAACAAGGATATGCATTCAATTTTGCAACTACTAAGATTGTTGGACAAGGAGGGACAAAAACAGCCAGCTACTAAGATTGTTGGACGAGCAGGGACAAAAACAGCCAGCTACTAAGATTGTTGGACTAGAAGGGACAAAAACAACCAGCTACTAAGATTGTTGGACGAGCAGGCACAAAAACAGCCAGCTACTAAGATTGTTGGACAAGGAGGGACAAAAACAGCCAGCTACTAAGATTGTTGGACGAGCAGGAACAAAAACAGCCAGCTACTAAGATTGTTGGACGAGAAGAGACAAAAACAGCCAGCTACTAAGATTGTTGGCCGACGAGGGACAAAAACAGCCAGGGAAGTGACTGAAGCCCGGGAAATGGGCCCCTCGTCAGTCAACAGGAATGCTGATTTGCCACCAGACTATCTTAGAAGGTGAGGACTGAGTAGCACAAGCAAACCACTTAAAAGCCAGCCACCAACGTGCCCCGATCAACATCTAAAAAGCCACACGCAACAGGCACTATAAATACCACACAGAGAACAGCACACACACTGCTAGAGAGAAGTTCCCTGAAGATGGGCTTCCGAAAGCTCGGAAGACAAAACCTCTGGTCCTGGTGACCGACCCAGATTAGATCCTCCAACATTACCCTGGGACGCGTATCTTCGCCTCCATTCGGAAGGAAGTCAGATCCATCCGAAAATCCTTCCCCACTGATCCATCAATCTTATCACGAGTGGCTCCCCATTCAGACAACTTTGCAGGGGGGCAGGGGACAGGGAAACCGGCAGCCTTCCTCCCCTTAAACTCCTTGCTCAGGTTCTCTTTCACACATGCATGCCTGCAGGCAAGGGTTGACAGTCGTATTAAGGACGTCCGTCCCTGTTTCTAGCAGGAAAAATAGGGGATACCTCGGGGAACCGTGGAATCTGGATGAGACGCTTGAAGTACAGCATGTCCGATGCCCTTTTGAAAAAGTTCTTCAGGCTGCAAAGAGAAAACAGTAGGAAAATGTCAAAGGAAAGTGAGGTGTTCCTAGGAAAGCCACAATCCTTACTACTCGATGCAGCTAAGTATTTTATTTACAACCCTTCGTTCTTCCTGAAGGAGCAGAACAGAAAATGAACTGAAAAATGCAAGAATCTAGCACAGTTAGCTACTGTTCTTACTCTGCTATTCCTTTCGAGGTTAACCTCACTCACAAATCTATCCTGAGGGTAGCCAACACTCAACCTCGCTCTTCGAATCCCATCTATAAACTGGTTTAATCCAGAGTGCAGCGTTGAATAAAACCAGCCAGGTTTTTAGGCCTATACGATCTCCGAAATCCCTTCCAACTCTTGTTATTCTATATTCAGTGGGACAGAAGTTGCCTTCAGAAGTTTTAGGAGCTTCATCACTGGAATGATTACTTACAAGAAGAGATTGGACCGCCATCAGGTCAGAAATGGCGCAGGGCCGTGATGGCGAACCTGTGGCACGCGTAGCCATATCAGTGGGCACGCAAGCTCAGCTCACCGGTCCCACCGGAAGTTGGCAAACGGGCTGTTTCCAGTCTCCAGAGAGCCTCTGAGGGGGTGGGGAAGGCCACTTTCGACCTCCCCAGACTCCCAGAAAGGCTCTGGAGGCTGGGAACAGCAAAAAACGGGCCTACCGTGCCATCGCATGCCAGGAGCGGGGGGAGGTTGCACACACATGCGAGGGGGCATGTCGCATAGAATTATGGGTGTTGCCACGCGTGCATGCAACTCCCTACGCCCCGCTCCCGGCATGCGATGGCAAAAAGGTTAGCCATCACTGGTGTAGGGTCTCCTGCTTAGGCAGGGGGTTGGACTAGATGACTACAAGGTCCCTTCCAGCTCTGTTATTCTATAAATCTGGTCTGGTAAGCAGTTCCTGGCTATTCTTCATGTTGCTGTGCATATTTTCTTTTCTTTTTTTTTTTTAAAAAAGTGCCTATTATACAACGGGATGTCCTTTTAAGAGAGGATTCTTAGGGAACCCAATTCACACAACATTCTTGCAGTATATTTGTTACTTTTTTTAAAAAAAAAGATCAGAACGGCCACGGGCGGCACGATTCAATTACATGCTAGGGAGTACCTAACGCAGCACTTCGGAGATTCTGGTTTTTCACGACACACGCAGCCACAAATCGCACGCATGACTATCGTTACCTGCGAAACTGTTCGTGGAACCTGTCTCGATGGCCTTGCAGCGTATCGGCTGGCAAACCTGAGCAAGGGAGAAGCAAAAAGGATAGGAAGGAAGCGTCAGAAACTTCAAAGGGTCATTTTTAATCAGAGATGGGCAGGAAAAAAAGAGCAAACTACTCTTTTTCCAAAGAAGCCATTTGGAAAACTGGGTTTTGGGGCCTGCGACATCCTCAAAAGGATAACCGAGGCCAAAAAACCCCCTGTTTTTAAGTCCCAAAGGTGCTGTTTTTTTCAGGAGGCATTTGGACTTTCTTGTTTTTTTCTTTAAAGACTTTCGCTTCTCATCCAAGAAGCTTCTTCAGCTCTAGCTGGATAGTGGGGAACGGAAGGATTGATACTCTAGTCCTTTGCATCCTTTGAGAGGGTCGTTGAAGCCCCCTTGGAGGCTTTATCTGTATCCTCAGGGTCACCTGAGCGGTGCAAATAGTTCCTGTAGTCTGCCATTTTTTTCCCCTCTGGAAATCCATTCCTGCTCCCACATCATTCAAAGGATAGTCATCCCAAATTGCATAGCTAAAAGTCTGTAGAGATTCTCAGTCATCCAGGTCACGATTTGTCCCAAAGGTGCTTTTTTCCAGGAGACCGCTGGACTTTCTACCTCCTAAAAAAGCACCTTTGAACGGAGACATATAATTGTGAATGTATTAACAGCGGCTAGAATTGTATTTGCTAAAAATTGGAAAAAAAGAGGAGACACCTACGGAAGATGAAGTTATTGAGAAAATTATGGAATGCGCTGAAATGAGCAAATTGACATTTGAAATTAGAGAACAGCAAGATAATATTATATGATACGGGATTTATTTTATCAATGGCTAGATGATATTTTATCAATGGCTAGTGTTTTAAATTTTGGGGGGGGGATTTAAACTGAGCCGAAATTATTTCATAATTTTAAATTATTTTAATTTGTTTGTCTTGTGCTTTTAATAGGCTGTACACCGCCCTGAGTCCTTCGGGAGAAGGGCGGTATAGAAATAAAATTATTATTATTATTATTATTATTATTATTATTAAGCATGGAAGTGAACTATGAACTATGAAATGAATGTAATAATATAATGCGTGAAAAGGATCTTTATGGGAAGATAATGCCATCGTGAAATAAATGATAAATGAGAATAATAATATAAAGAGATATATTAGATTGATAAATATGAGAAACCAGATAATTAGTAAATTATGAAGATGAGATGAAGCACAAAAGATTTGTAACCGATCGACACACTTTCTGCAATTGTAATGGATGATGGTTGTTTTATGTTTTGTCTAATTTTATTTTTTTAAAAAAACCTTTTGGGACAACCGTAACCTGGATGACCGAGAATCTCTACAGACTATTTTCAAGCTGCCCTCTCTGCCCATTAGCAGCATTTCTAGGAGGCGTCTAGAGAAAGAGGGTATCCGAGCAAATCCTCTCCGGCTTAAGTAAATCCTTTGAAAGGATGCATCGGTTTAAAATCCTGCTCTGGCTCCACAGACGAGCTGCAAGCCTATTGAGTCAAAAAGGAGCAGGAATGGCCCCCCGGGGGATGGGGGGGGGGTCTCTGGCTGGCAGTGCCAGGTTTGTTTTTAAAAGGGCGCCTGCGTTGTGATTGCAGGCCCTATTCAAATCCGGCCATGCAAATCTTGTTCTTTGCAAACTTTCCTGCCTTCGGGGCACTCTCCCCACCCAGCCGAGTCAGCCAGCAATTCCTGCTCGCTTTTGCAAAGGATCCTGGGACACGCCAGGATGCACAGAGGAGAGAAGCTTTCAATTCCTAGTCACGTTTCTTCTCCAACTTATCGTTAATTTCTCCTTTTGTTGCACCGGGCGTTTGCGCTGAAAACAGGCCGGTTTTCGCTGAATCTGCGGCAAGAACTCTAACCGGACGCCCCTGGGAGTGTTAAATCTTTTTAAACCTCAAATCTCAGCAGATCTTCTCCTAGAGCGCCCTTCCCAGTTTGTCCATCGATTCAGATCGATTCCCACGTGATGAGTGGGGAGAAGCAGGATAAGCAGCAGAAAAGATTGTCGGGACATGCCCCGAACCATTGAAAACTTTTGCGCTTAATTTTGGCTAAGTTTCTCCAGATACTTTGGAAGGATTATTCCAGTGTTTGTCTAGGAACTTTAAGATAGATGGACCTCCACTCCCAGAATTCCCCAGCGAGCCATACCAGGAGATGAAATCCACCCCTCTTAAAGTTGCCAAGTTGGACAAGCACTGGTTTATTCTTGAAGTTGCTAAGTTGACCAACACTGGTTTATTCTCTCTAGCTAGAGCAGGGGTCAGCAACCTGCGGCTCTGGAGCTGCATGTGGCTCTTTTACCCCTCTGCTGCAGCTCCCTGTCGCTCAAAACACGCATCTCAACTGAACAATGTGTGACACCTGCTGGCAGGCAATTTATTGAGCTTTTCAATCCCCGGTAGGCCAACCATGGATAAATCCAAGAAAAGAAAAGTTTCAGAAGAAAACAGAATGTTTAATTCGACTACATATCCTAGCTTTGTGGCCGCTCAAGTCAGGAAGGGTTTTGTGGCTCCCGGTGTTTTCTTTTCTGTGGGAAACGGGTCCAAATGGCTCTTTGAGTGTTTAAGGTTGCAGACCCCTGAGCTAGAGAGACCCAATCTTCTGTTTCTCCTGTCTCTGTTGGAACATCTAGGATGTTTTGGTCCCAGACAGATCCCGGATGCTGGAGCTGCTCCCCCCCCCCCCCCACCTCTTGCAGCCAGTGCCAGAACAGGGATGCTCTGAAGATCCACTTACACGAATGGAGGTTGAACATCAGCTTCACGGTGTAATGATACAGGTGGCTGCAATCCTGGATCACCTGGATGAGCGGGGCCAACCGGCATTGAACGGCCGACATCTGGGAGATGGCCATGGAGGTGTTGAGCTGCCGGAAGACTATAAGCAGAGAGAGAGAGAGAGAGAGAGAGAGAGAGAGAGAGAGAGAGAGAGAGAGAGAGAGAGAAGTCACCCTCCATCCCTCCTCAGCCACTTTACGATGTGTGGACTTCAACTCCCAGAATTCCCCAGTCAATATGGGTGGGTCTTCAACTCCCAGAATCCCCTAGCAAGCATGGATAGGGAAGGGAAGCAAACGCCCCAAGGATGCCCATTTGCATCTTAAGCACCAATCAACCACACCTAACGGAATAACGGAAAACCTGGAAGGGACCTTGGAGGCCTTCTAGTCTGACCCCCCCCCCCCCCCCCCC
>WNWU01000081.1:515510-541523 GCA_012654045.1 Ptyas mucosa
CCCCCCCCCCCCCCCGCTCAAGCAGGAAACCCTACGCCACGCCAGACAAAATGTTTGTCCAATCAAACTTGTTGAGGTAAGGTGCAATGATCATCAATGCTGGAAGCTCATGAATTTTATGCCTTTATTTATATTTTTAAAATAAATAACTCAGGGCAGTGGACATCTATAATACGCCTTCCTCGTCCTATTTTCCCACAACAACCACCCTACGAGGTAGGTTGGGTTAAGAGAGGAAGACTAGGCCACGGTCATCCCACTGGCTTTTTTTGGCCACCTGTACGGGTTTAATCTTCTCCCGCACCTTCTCCAAAATCATTTAAGATAAGCCACCTTTTCATTTTCGGAGAACAAAGTTTCCCCAACTGGGAGACGGCCAATGTTGCAGCCGAGAGTTTGCAGATGGATTTGTGGATCCAGATGTTAGGCAGAGGCCGGGGACCGAACCGAATCTCGCACAACCTCTGCAGGTTTAGAAAATCCAGGTTCCAGAACCGTAATAGCAATAGCGCTTAGACTTATATACCGCTTCACAGTGCTTTCCAGCCCACTCTAAGCGGTTTTACAGAGTCAGCCTCTTGCCTTCCCAACTATCTGAGTCCTCATTTTATCCACCTCTGAAGGACGGAAGGCTGAGTCAACCTGGATCCTGGTGAGATTCGAACTGCCAAATTGCAGGCAGCCGGCAATCAGCAGAAGGAGCTGCGGTACTGCACTCTAACCACTGCGCCACCGAGGCTCACAGAAGCATAAAAAAAGAAGAGCATTGAACTAATTCAAGCATTGAACCGTTTTCCTATTGCTAAGAAACTCCCTTCTCTTATTTAGGCTGCAACATGGTTGGCTTAAGCGAGATGTTGCCCTGGTTATAACAGGTTGGTCATTAACTCGGAGCATACATTTCTGTGCCCGCAGGGAGGGAGGCCAGACCAAGGTCAGCTGACACCCCAGAACTTGGCAAGGAGAAAGGAGCACGGCTCGACGTCAAACCTCGGTGTTATCTGATGCTCCACACAAAGGAAGCTCACAAAAAGCAGGACATATAGGATGGACTCGCCAAAGTCAACAATCGTTCCGGGCAGAAATGCAAAAATACGGGATTGCATTTCCGAGAGCTTTGCAAATTGCAAACTTGTGCGGCAGGAAATGCTTGCGGATTTATTTATTTATTTATTTAAAAATACACCAATGTCTCAATTCTGACAACTTGCAGGATTTACACCGGTTTAAAAGATGAAAAAGAGAAAAAAAAATAATTAGAAGAATAGAAACCCAGACGATGCCTAGGTAAAGGAAACAGGGGGAAGGGGGGAAAAGTGAGATTATTATAAAAGTGTGCACATATGATGAAACAGATGTTAATTTTAAATAAATAAGAAACTGAAATGAAGATGGATACCAATAGATAAACGGGGCTGCTCGAATACCATTCTAGATTGAATTGAAAAGGGAAAAAATGAGAGGGGGGAAAGGAGTAGAAAGAGAGGAAGGGAGAGGGAGAGAGAAGGAGAGATAGAGGAAAGGGAAAAGGAGAGGAAGAAAAGGGAGGGAAAGAGAAGTAGGAGAGAAGGTTAGAAAGGGAGGAAGAAGAGAGGAGTGGGAGAAGGGAAGGGGAAGTAGGAAAGAGAAGGAGAGGAAGAACGAAGAAAGGAGGAAGAGAAGAGGAAAGTTTGTGGTAAAATAAAGGAGGGTAAATGGTAAAAGAGCAGCCCCAAACAACTAAAAATGAAAGTTAAAAGATGAGATGAATGGAAAATGATGGATAAAAGATTGTACATTGAAATATGTTTATGAGAAATAAAACAAACTTTTTGGAAAAAAAAATGATTTACATGGATTTGCAAACCCGTAGAACCTTTGCACAGCATGTCCTCTCTGTTTGTATTAGGGTTACGTATTGTATTTGTTTAATAAAAGACTTCGGGAGAGCCTGTTCTTGCAAGGTGATTACAGAGCAAGCCGATAAATTATTGCAAATGGGCTGCAAAACCCACACCAGGCCACCTTAAGGGAAAAACCACCAGCTTTAATGGGTTAGTTTTTTGGGATTTTTTTTTTTCTGTACATTGTGCATTCAGTGTGACGGGTCGATCCGAGCAGGAGGCGATTGTGAAAGGCAAGCCTCGCTTGCCAACTTCTGCAGACAAAGCTTCTGTTCAGCCCATAAAAAAGGAAAACTTGGCAACCTCACACGCGTCTCCGCTTGGGTTGAAAAATGGCACCGACAGGAGGAGGGAAAAATTAAAAAAAAAAAAAGAAAGCGAAAGGAGAAAAAGAGAGAGCATGGAAGCTCAGCGCAGTCTACCTGATTCTGATAACTTGAGTTCGCAATCCATGTAGTCGAACATCTCAACGGTGAGCTGGAAGCTGCAGAGAAGGGTAAAATCAAAAGCAGGAGAGCAACGATCAGTTTCTCTTCCCATAGAGAAAGGGCCGATAAGAAACTTAGGGATTGGGATGCAATGGTTCAGTGGCTAAGACGCTGAGCTTGTCCATCGAAAGGTCGGCAGTTCAGCGGTTCGAATCCCTGCTTTACTTTCATTTTCGTTTTCAGCGTAGCTTGATTAGCACAAGAAGAAGAAAAAATCTGCTCCCAGCAATTTACCTCCTTGCAGCAAGCAGCAGAGGCCTGCGCAAAACAGCTGAGAGCAAAACAGCTGAGAGTCGGGAGGCCGATCCAATCAACTTGTGCTAATTAGGTTGTGTTGAAGCTGAAACGAGCTGTTTCTTCTTGCTGCTTGCTGCAAGGAGGTAAACTGCTGGGAGGCAGAGGCCAAAGGGTGGGGGCCGGCGGGTGGGCGGGGCTACATTCGATGTATAAAACGCACCTAAATTTTCTCCCCCTTTTAGGGGGGGAAAAAGGTGCGTCTTATACTCCGAAAAATACGGTAAATATTAGAGCTACAAAGCCAAGTGTCTTTGGTGGATCTCCTCCATTTCACTCCTGGGATGCCACCTTGGCATCAGGGACCAAAAGCAGCTGCTATTTTCGGTTTCTCCGAAAAAATCCCAGGGAACCTTGGTGATGGGACACCCACTTACATGTTATTCACATCTGTTCCGGCAGCTTTTTCTAGCACCTCGTCGGTGACTTCAAGCCCGGGTGGGAATTGAGGATGCTACAGAGGGGGAAAAAAAGAGGCAAGAATTAAACAATTGTCATTGTGTAGAATATTTTGCTGTTTGCAAACCTTGTGGGTATTTCTTGGAAAAAGGGGCTGTCTATAAGAAGCCCTCAACTTCGTTTAGTGACGGCTCAAAAGTTACAACAAACAACAAACGAGTGACATGGCCATTTTCATATTTATGACCGTTGCAGTACCCCGGTGATCAAAATTCAGACGCTCGGCAACTGGCATGTATTTATGACGGTTGCAGTGTCCGTGGGCGTCACATTTTGTGACCTTTTGTGACCTTATGACCAGCAAAGTCAAGAGGGAAGCTAGATTCTCTTAATAACTATGTTATTTTTCTGGTCCGCCAGCAGCCTGCGGAGCTGGCAGCGGAGTCAGACAGCGATGAGGCTGCAGAGGACCATGGACCAGTCATGGAGTCTGGGGGAGGCCTGGATAAGGGCTCTGCGTCGGAGGCAGAGATGGGGCCAGGGCCATCTAGGAGTGATGTGCAGACTCCAAAGCCTCCAGAGGCTGACGGAAGAGAGGCAGAGGAGCAGGAGGAGCCTGTTCCTAGTGCACGCATGCGAACAGCTGCCAGAAGGCAAGAGCAGCTAAAGCAAAAAGGACGACTCAGGAGTAAGGCCAAGAGATGATTGGCCCCTCCCATAAGGCTTAAAAGACCAGCAACGGCTCTTGAGCTCTTTGTCGGAAAACAACGTTGATAGTCTTGCTGCACTTATCTCTTGTCGGCGTCTTCTGCTTTTGAACCTTTGCCAAAAGAAGCCTTTGGCAGTTTGCCTAATTATACCAAGGTTGGCGATGAGACTGAAAAGAATTTGTGTTATGAAGAGTTTGTTTTAATTTAGTTTGGACTACGCTGAGAATGAGTTAATTCTCAGCTGTTCTAATAAAGTCTGTTTGTTTTGGAACTCTTTGCGTCGATTGCTACCTACTGGGGCCTGAGTCACAACAGTTACAATCTGAACAACCGCACCGGTTCACTTAACAGCCGTGGCAAGAACCGTCGTAAAATGAGGCAAAGCTATCTTAACCACTGTCTTCCTTAGCAGCAGAAATCTGGGGCTCAATTATGGCCGCAAGTCGAGGCTTGCCCGTATAAGAGGGAGCCGTATCGCTCTCTCTTTAGCCCACCCTGCAAAACTCAAGTCTAACTTTCCTGAGAGAAAAGGATTGCTCGGAAGAGATTTACCTTTACGTGGAAGGAGATTTTGGTCAACAAAAGCTTGGTGTAAATATTCACCAACTGGCCGTAACGATCGTGCAGGTGGCCCTGGAAAAGGAAAACCACAAATGATTCCAAAAATATAATTAGAGAAGGAAAATCTATTTTCATGCAGTGTTTGACAACTCCTTCTCTGCACTGAAGGAAGTTCTAGATTGTTCTCCAACCCCAGACTGACCAGGATGCTGTGTGTTTCTCAACTTCGCAACTTCAAGCTCTGAGGATTTCAACTCACAGAATTAGAATAGAAGAACAGAGTTGCAAGGGACCTTGGAGGTCTTCTAGTCCAACCCCCTGCTTAGGCAGGAAACCCTAGACCACTTCAGACAAATGGTTATCCAACATCTTCTTAAAAATTTCCAGTGTTGGAGCATTCACAGCTTCTGGAGGCAACTTGTTCCACTGATTAATTGTTCTAACTGTCAGGAAGTTTCTCCTTAGTTCTAAATTGCTTCTCTCCTAGATTAGTTTCCATCCGTTGCTTCTTATCCTGCTCTCAGGTGCTTTGGAGAATAGCTCGACTCCCTCTTCTTTGGGGCAGCCCTTGAGATATTGGAAGACTGCTATCATGTCACCCCGGTCCTCCTTTTCATCAAACTAGACATACCCAGTTCCTGCAACCGTTCATCGTATGTTTTAGCCTCCAGTCCCCTAATCCTCTTTGTTGCTCTTCTCTGCACTCTTTCCAGAGTCTCCACATCTTTTTTACATCGTGGCGACCAAAACTGAATGCAATATTCCAAGTGTGGCCTTACCAAGGCTTTATAAAGTGGTCTTAACATTTCACGTGATCTCGATTCTATCCCTCTGTTTATGGAACCCAGAACTGTGTTGGCTTTTTTGGCAGCTGCCGCACACGGCTGGCTCATATTTAAACGGTTGTCCACTAGGACTCCAAGATCCCTCTCACAGTTACTACTATTGAGCAAGGTACCACCTATGCTGTATCAAGCTTCTCTCCTCGATTAGTTTCCCCCAGCTTTGCTCTCTAGTTTGGCAAAGGTCTGAGCTTAGCCTCCTTAACCGATTTAACATCTAAAAGTTCTCAAAGTGGCAGAAGAGATCCGGAACTCACCCAAAGATCTCCCGTTTCTCGAATGTTACTTCGATACCGCTGACAGTCCTGGAGAACCTAGAAAAAATCAACAGGTCGTTGGGAAAAAAAAAACCACGGAAAACCTAGAATTGGACTTCTCAAAAATGCAAAATATGGAGTTTTGGGATGAAAGGCAATGTGATTCTGTGAGTCATAGTTAAAAGGGGGGAAGATCAAAGAACTTACGTTTGGGTGGCCATCTCGGAGAACTTTGTGAAGGACATGGCAGAATTTCCAGCTCAGGATGGCACTGCTGGGCAGCGGGAGACCGATGGCATAGGACCAGAAAGTAAATGCACCTTTCTCGTGATGAGTCCCTAGAATAATTCCTTCGCACAAGTTAAGGTTCATATTCAATTTTTAGGACACACGGTCCATGTTTTCCTAAGATCAACAATTGGAAAGAATCCGAGAAACAATTTGGGTTAAATAGGCGAGGAAATGCTACCTGATCAGGAAATTGTGCTGGCAGATGAAATTTCGATTTAACTGGTTTTCTTCAGGACATCCTTTGTAGTTTACCTTACACCCGTACTCTCTGTTTCTCCATGCCTGCCACCAGAAAGGATGAAGGAAACTCAAAAGCGGTCTGATTATAAGGGGAGGTGAATGATGTAGTAGGAAGGGAGAGAAAGAAAGGTGACCCTGGACAATGCTAGGTAAATGAGACAGAGAGATGAAATCAGGAGTGGGATTCAGCCGGTTTGGGCGAATTGGATGGAAGAGAAGGATGGATGGATGGATGGATAAGAAGGTAAGTAGATATATATATATATGGTGATAGATGGAGGGAGAGAGAGAGATGGGCAGAGAAAGAGAATGGACAGATGGACAGAAGGATGGATAGATGGAGAAAAATGGAGGGATGAATGGATGGATGGATAGGAAGGTAAGCAGATATATATATATATATATATATATATATATGCTGAGAGATGGAGAGTGAGAGATGGGCAGAGCAAGAGAACGGATGGATGGATGGACAAAGGTGATGGATGGATGGGTGGGTGGATAGGTAGGAGGGTAGATATATATAAGCTGATGAAGAGATGGCCAGAGAGAGAGAAAAGTGATGGATGGATAGATAGAGAGAGAGAGAAAGAGAAAGAGAGAGAGAGAGAGAAGCCAGTTTGGCTTAGTAGTTACATTGCTGGATAAAACCTGACTTTGTTCTATTTACCTTCTGACCCTGTTTACATTTCCTGGCCTAAGTTGAACTTGTAGACTCCCGGAGGCAGAAACCTTTTCTTCCCCGCATTTCCTTGCTTGTTTTTATAACTATTTTGCAAACTGGGCCCAGAGGCTCCCTGCCAACCTCAGTTGAACGAAAAAAACACGAAACTTTGGGGACATCAAGCAAGCAAGGCACCCACAGGGTGGAAGGATACTCCGAGCATGCTTCTCCTTTACGGGGACTTCCAAGGTGTTGATGGCTTTGCTGATGCTGATCGCCTGCGGGGGGGAAAACAGAGACCACCAAGGTGAAACCAAGCCCAAGATTCCTTCCAGCAGTTTCTTTAAATTTCCGTTTTATTTATTTAGTTGTATTCCAGCTGTCATTATTTTCACGACTAACTCAAAACATAATCCCACACATGCTTTCCTCTTCCTTTGATCCGTCATAACTTTTGAATGTTATGCTGGTCGTTAAGTCGATAGGCAGTCCTCGACTTACGACAGTTCGTGGAGCGACCATTCGAAGTTACGACGGCACTGAAAAAAGTGACTCATTTTTCGCATGATCATTGCTGCCTCCCCCTGGTCGCGTGATCAAAATTCAGAGGCTTGGCAACTGACTCGTATTTATGACGGTTGCACTGGCCCGTGATCCAGGATGAAATCCAGCAGGTTCTGATAGGTTCCGGAGAACCGGTAGCGGAAATTTTGAAGCAGTTTGGAGAACCGGCAAATACCACCTCTGGCTGACCCCAGGAGTGGGAAGGGAATGGGGATTTTGCAGTATTCTTCCCCCAGGAGTGGGGAGGGAATGGGGATTTTGCAGTATTCTTCCCCCAGCAGTGGGGAGAAAATGGGGATTCTGCAATATCCTTCCCCCAGCAGTGGGGAGGAAATGGGGGTTTTGCAGAATCCTTCCCCCAGCAGTGGGGAGGAAATGGGGATTTTGCAGAATCCTTCCCCCAGCAGTGGGGAGGAAATGGGGATTCTGCAGTATCCTTCCTGCAGCAGTGGGGAGGAAATGGGGATTTTGCAGTATCTTTCCCTCAGCAGTGGGGAGGGAATGGGGATTTTGCAATATCCTTCCTGCAGCAGTGGGGAGCAAATGGGGATTTTGCAATATCCTTCCCCCAGGAGTGGGGAGGAAATGGGGATTTTGCAGTATCCTTCCCTCAGCAGTGGGGAGATAGGAATTTGGAGCTGAATGGTCGTCGCAATGATTCACTTAGCAACAGGAATTTTGGGCTCAGTGGTCGTAGTAGAGGACGACCTGGATTATAATTTCCAAAAAGAAGGGATTGGATTCCCACAGAGTCTTGCGTACGTTCCCACATTCAATCAGTGCAACCTGCAGACTTTAATCCAGCTGCTTTGGAGCTCGGTTAGGACGGTTAGCTGCTTCTACGGACTGGGAAGGCCGTTCACGGGGAGCCCTGACCTCTTTTCGCACAGAGCCCCATTGTGGCTCCATTCATTGAGATTCCACAAGTGCTCGGCATCCAGCTGAACCAAGGAAGTTAAAGTGGGAGGGGGGGAAAGCCGCTTTTGAATGTCTCTTGGAAGCTGCAAAGTTTTTCAAAACTAACAGCAAATCTCTCTCTCTCTCTCTCTCTCTCCCCCTCTCCCCCCCCCCCTCTCTCTATATATATTTCCCTAACTTACAAATCCCAGGATTCGCTTCCGGCACGCCTTGCTAGATTTTGGCGGTCACCCCAAAGGCACGATGCCCACATGTGATGCCTGAGAAGGGGTGAAATCCAGCTGGTTCTGGCCGGTTCTGGAGAACTGGTAGCGGAAATTTTGAGTAGTTCAAAGAACAGGCAAATACCACCTCTGGCTGGCCCTAGAGTGAGGAAGGAATGGGGATTTTGCAATATCCTTCGCCCAGGAGTGGGGAGGGAATGGGGATTTTGCAGTATCCTTCGCCCAGGAGTGGGGAGGGAATGGGGATTTTGCAGTATCCTTCCCCTGGAGTGGGGAGGGAATGGGGATTTTGTAGTATCCTTCCCCTGGAGTGGGGTGGGAATGGGTATTTTGCAGTATCTTTCCCCTGGAATGCAGAGGGAATGGAGATTTTGCAGTATTCTTCCCCTGGAGTGGGGTGGGAATGGGTATTTTGCAGTATCTTTCCCCTGGAGTGCAGAGGAAATGGAGATTTTGCAGTATCCTTCCCCTACCCACCAAGCCACACCACGCCCGCAGAACCGGTAGTAAAAGAAATTGGATTTCACCACTGGTGTTGGAGCACCCACAATTTCTGGAGGCAAGTAGTTCCGTGGATTAATTATTCTCAATTTCGGGGAAATTTCTCCTTAGTTCTAGGTTGCAAGCTCCCGCAATTTTCCCCACTAGAAATCTTGGCTCAAAACATGCCACCTGGAATTTGCAACAAGCCATTTTCTTCGAAGGCCTGCTTGGTTTCGGTCCACCAAGAACGGGACCGACACCTCCCCTCCTCCCCCCGGATTTTTTTCCCCTCTCCCCTCCCTTCCTGCCTCTTTGTAATGCCCGAATGGGGAGGCCATTGTATTGTACCTCTCGAAAGGAAGCACCCAAAGCAATAAACAAACATTTTTGCACAGGCAGAAGTGGGGAGGGAGGGAAATCACTTCTCCGGTTTCACTCTGGAGAAAACTCACCAATTGCTTTCTTTGCAGGCTCAAAAACCCCCCCCCTGGAAAATGTTGGGTTCCTATTAGCCTGGATATCTTTTGTCTCTTTGCAAAACAATGGGGATAGGTGGGGACCAATTGCTACCAGGACCCCAATCTGAACTCCCCCCCCTGGTTCAGCGTGTCTTTAATGGAGAATGAAAGGTTGGGGGTATTGGGTATTGAGTTGGGGGTGGGGGTGCACGAAGAGAGGCCCAGCCAACTCTGACCAGGGGTGAGTTCCACTTAACCTTTACTACCAGTTTGCAACGGGAGCACGCAGGCTTCTGCGCCAGTGGTTCAAATTTTTTTACTACTGGTTCTGTGGGTGTGGCTTGGTGGGCGTGGTTTGCTGGGCATGACAGGGGAAGGATACTGCAAAATCTCCATTCCCTCCCCAATCCAGGGGAAAGGTTACTGCAAAATCCCCATTTCCTCCCGATCAGCTGGGACTCGGGAGGCAGAGAATAGAAGGGGTGGACGGGACCAGTCAGAATTTTTACTACCGGTTCTCCGAACTACTCAAAATTTCCGCTACCGGTTCTCCAGAACTGGTCAGAACCTGCTGGGACCCACCTCTGTTCTGCGCATGTGCAGATCGTCCGTGATGACGTCGGGGAGGGTGGGCGGAGCCTCCCGCCGCCCTTCCTACCGGTTCGCAAGAACCGGATTGAACCGGGAGCAACTCACCACTGACTCTTGACAATAAACAATCTGACAATAATAAATGGATTGGATTGGGAAAAATCTATCTACAGGCAGTTCTCAACCTACAACTGTTTGTGGAGCAATTGTCTGAACTTACAATGACAGTGGAAAAAAATCGATTTCCTTGCATTCGTGACTTGCACTCAAGAGAAATCGTGCATCCAGGTCAGGCTGGCCCAGACCTTGGGGGGGAAAAAAAAAACAGCAAAAAATATTTGCCGGAAGAGATCCAATTCTCCCATTAAGGAGAAAAACCTTGGCCGGTAGCATCTCACGAAGCTATCGCTTAAAAAGGACTTTGAAAAGGAGGAGGAGGAGGAGGAGGATCATTCTTGACTGAGCATCACTACTTCCTGCTCACCGCGATAAATTTAGCACCTTGGCCTGAGATGCTAAATTCTTAATTAGGAATTTTTTTTTTTGCTGAGGTCGGAGGAGAAACGGTTTTCCTAGCTGCCAGCTCATCAGACGCACGAAGGGTAGAAGGGGACACATTTTGACCCTCGTTCTCAAGAGTAGGTCGTATTTCACACCACGCGCTTCGTGGGTTTGTCTGCTTTGGGAAATCGGAGTTTCTTTTCTTCTTCTTCTTCTTCGGGAGTTTCTAGGAATGCCAACCAAGTGGGCGAATCCAGGGAAAATAAGGGAAGGCTCGTGATTCTCATGTGCCGAGCGATGGAAAGCCAGTTGTTCCAGGCGGTTGCGTAATTTTCGAAGGCAACTGACCTGGGCTGACGTGTAATAAAGCAGGCCAGGTGTAACGTACGCGCAACTCTGCCCACCCGCGAGTGCGAGGTTAGCAAGTGGGCGGGTGACACACCCTCGCAAGCCTCCATCCACATTCTTGGCATTCCATTGTTCGCACGTGGAATGCCGACCATTGTGCAAAACACGGGAGAAAAGAAAAAGCTTTTCTCACCCGGGTTCCTGAAGTGAAGCTCTCTGAAATGGTATCAGGACTCCTCCTTGAGCAGGGGGCTGGACTAGAAGACCTCCAAGGTCCCTTCCGGCTCTCTGATTTTGTTATTCGGAAATGGTATAGGGCAGCGATGGCTAACCTTTTTGCCATCGCGTGCCAAAATCGGGGGGAGCACAGCGGGGTCGCGCATGTTTAGTTTAGGTTTAGTTTAGTTTAGTTTATTTTGGATTTATATACCGCCCTACTCCCGGAGGACTCAGGGCGGTGAACAGCCAAAGATAAAACACATATAGTACAAAATTTAAAAAAACAATTTAAAACACATTAAATGCCCACACCCATAATTCTATGTGCCATGCCCCCTCTGTGTGACACACACACCCCGACCGCACTCTCACTGGCTCCACGCAAAGGCACATGATGGCACAGTGGGCACGGTAGGCCTGTTTTCGCCCTCCCCAGGATTCCAGAGTCTTTCTAGGAGCCTGGGGAGGGTGAAAACAGCCTTCTCCTCCACCACCCCAGAGGTAGGAAACGGCCCGTTTGCCAACTTCTGGTGGGACCGGAAGGCCTGTTTTTTTGCTCTCCTCAGGCTCCAGAGCCTTTCTAGGAGCCTGGGGAGGGCGAAAACAGCCTTCCCCACCCCACCGGAGGCCGGAAACAGCCTGTTTCCCTACTTCCGGTGGGTCCAGAAGGCCCGAAAATTGGCTGGCCAGCACACACATGCGTGCCAGAGCTGAGCTTGCATGCCCACCGATATGACTCCATGTGCCACCTGTGGCACGTGTGCCATAGGTTCGCCATCATGGATATACGGTCTCTTGCCTGAGCAGGGGGTTGGACTAGAAGACCTCCAAGGTCCCTTCCAGTTCTGTGATTCTGTTACTTTGCCAAGCCTCAAACTAGGAACTAGGATGGTGTTCAAGTGACATTCCAGATGATTTGGGGTTGCACCCAGGGCACCTACTACTATTATTATTGTTGTGAGTCAGTGTGTGTAGACTTAAGCCACGGGTAGTTTCTATTTCAGCATACTGGGTGTGTATTACAACAGACACAGACTTCAGAGGATCATTAGAACGGCAGGAAAAACCATGGCTACCAACCTGCCTTCCATGGAGGACCTGCGTACAGCACGAGTCAAAAAGAGGGCCGTGAAAATATCTACAGACCCCTCGCATCCTGGACATAAACTCTTTCAACTCCTACCCTCAAAACGACACTATAGAGCACTGCACACCAGAACAATTAGACACAAGGACAGTTTTTTCCCGAACACCATCGCTCTGCTAAAGAAGTAATTCCCACAACACTGTCAAACTATTCACTAAGGCTGCATTACTATTACTATTAGTCTTCTCATCGTTCCTATCACCCATCTCCTCCCACTTATGACTGCATGACTGTAACTTTGTTGCTGGTATCCTTACGATTTATATTGATCGTTTCCTAGTGTGATTCGATTGCTTATTTGTACCCTATGACTATCATTAAATGTTGTACCTTATGATTGTTCATGAATATATCTTGTCTTTTTATGTACATTGAGAGCGTATGCACCAAAGACAAATTCCTTGCGTGTCCAATCACACTTGGCCAATAAAGTATTCTATCATCTATCTATCATCTATCATCTCTGTCTATCTCTCTCTCTCTCTCGCTATATCTATCTATCTATCTATCTATCTATCTCTATCTATCTATCTATCTCTATATCTATCTATCTTTATCTATATCGATCATCTATCTATCTCTATGTATCTCTATCTCTATTTATCTCTATCTCTATCTATTTATCTATCTGTCTATCATCTCTCTCTCTCTCTCTCTCTCTAAAACCAGGTCAATTCAGGGACACCAGCTCAAGTATCTTGTAGGATGATTTACGGGAGAAGCCACGGACAAAGGTTATGCAGCATGTGGACTGTGTCGTGTTTGATCTTCAGTATCCTTGTTTAATCAGTTGACCGAGATACCAGAGAACAGGTCAATATGAATTCGCTCCGAAGCTTAGCAAGGGCAGCGTGCCAGCAGCTTAGCACAATGTTCCCTGCGGATGAAGCCTTGGAAAGTTCCTTCATGGGGAGAAGCTCTCCTGGTGTCTTCCAGATCTGTCGACCTTCCATCTCCCTCAGCCCCGAACGGTGGGAAAAGATGGCGAGAGGGATATTTTGAAGCACCTGGAAAGATCATCTCGCCATCGTCATAGAACAGATTCTCTAGAGGCACACGAATTTAGATGTCAAAAGGGTTTTTGTGGCTCCCAGTGTTTTCTTTTCTGTGGGAAACGGGTCCAAATGGCTCCTTGAGTGTTTAAGGTTGCCGACCCTTGGTTTAGTTAGTATCGCGCTAGGTGTGACACTAACACACTAGTACACTAGGTGGCTCAGTGGCTAAGACGCTGAGTTTGTCGATCAGAAAGGTTGGCGGTTCAAATCCCAAGTGTAGGTCTCCTGTGTGAGCAGGGGCTTGGACTAGATCCGTGATGGCGAACCTAGGGCACGGGTGCCACAGGTGGCACACGGAGCCATATCTGTGGGCATGCGAGCGTTGCCCTACCTCAGTCCAGCACGCATCTGTGCACTGGATTTTCAGGCTTTCTGGGCCCATTGGAAGTTGGGAAACGGGCTGTTTCCAGGCCTCCGGAGGGCCTCCGGGGAGGTGGGGAAGGCTGTTTTCACCCTCCCCAGGCTCCTAGAAAGTCTCTGGAGCCTGGGGAGGGCAAAAAATGGGCCTACCGGGCCCACCGTGCTATCACGGGCCAAAAGCGGAGGGACAGCAGGGTGGAGGGATCATGCATGGGGGGGACGGGGCGCATTGAATTATGGGTGTGGGCACACGCATGCGCAATCCCCCCCACTCCGACCACTTTTGGCACGCAACAGCAAAAAGGTTAGCCATCACTGGACTAGATGACCTCCAAGGTCCCTTCTGCTACTCTGCTACTGTTACTCCTTGGGGCATCTTGTTTCCAAACCTGAGCACCTTCTCCCAAACAGGCTTTTCATGCCAGCTTCCCAAACGCCCACCCTCTTCCCAAGTGTCCAAACCCAGAAAAGAGGAAGTGACTCAGGACTTGTTTGGAACTGCTGCGATGAAGTCACCGTCGCCGAAGAGACCTTCAGAATCGTCTTTAGAGGCCGAGCTTGCCTTTCGAGTTTCTACATCGGAGAAGCTTCCTTGTTGTGAAAACCTCGTTTCCGTCACGGTGACCTCATTTCCTCTTTGACACCTGATTCTTTAGCCGCAGAAGGAGGAACATGAACCCAAGGGCTCGGTGTCAGCTTGCCGTGGGTTGTAATTTGACCTCGGATGAGCCAAATCGCCCTTGAAACATCTCAGGAGGGTTGCAATCCAATTGAAGATGTCTCTGCCGACGGCTGGCAGCCCTTTCCGAGGCAGCCATCACGGGCAGAGAGCTGAAATTTAAGGATGCCATTCCTGGGTGTGCTGTCGGTCTTCCCACACAGATCCAGAGGGGAGCAGCCAAGAAGGTTTCACATCCTCTCTTGCTGTTTTGTGCACATTTGAGCAATTAAAAAGAAAAAAAGATGACTCAACCTACAATTACAGACAATGATGTCCGGTGCCCAGATGGGAAGTGAACAAACCGGCATGTTTGGCAGGCACCGTAGAGAAGTATGGAGGGAGGAGGTCCACGTAGGAAGCCCCCATTATGTCAGAGAATAAGAGCCAGAATTACTTCAACCCACACAGGAATGGAAGTGGAGATATATCGGGATGTGCTTTCTTGGCGATGGTTAAGCTAGGAAAAATGATGGGACTCCTGTCATTTATGGAACTTCTCTTCACCCATGGACCTTCTCCAACGCTGGAGGACATCTACAGGATGTGCTTTCTTGGCGATGGTTAACTAGGAAAAATGATGGGTCTCTTGTCAATTATGGAACTTCTCTTCATCCATGGACCTTCTCCAACATTGGAGGACATCTACAGTTTGGGACCAGACCCATCTCCCAGTGGAGATCCTGGCCACCATTTCAACATCCATCATGCCAAGTTTCCATATTCTTCCAAATTCATCTTTGCAAACCAAGCTTTCTGACTGAGGAATTCTGGGAGTTGAAGTCCACAAGTCTTAAAAGTGTCCAAGGTTGGAGACCTCTATTCTGGAGAAGAAACCACATCTGGTCCTAGAAGTAATCTGGGCCATTTCGTGTGCTGCCGATGGGCTTTGAGTCCTGGCTGGCTCCAAAGGCTGCCAAGAAGTGTGTTGTCGAAGGGGGAAAAGTTGTGTCATACTTTATCCAGGAAGGGAAAATATCCCAGGCAGAACTAAGAAGGACTCAACAATCTTTCCTAGCTAGAGATAACGCCAGCTATCTCGCATCAGGCAGGCCATATATAAAGTTAATCGTTAACCCTAGAACCACTTTTTGTAATATACCTGGGGGGAGCCCAACCAGATTTCTCCTCGCTGGTGATCTGAAAATGATCCCCCCCTTTTTTTTTTGCATGACCCAATGTAGATTTCCAGCAGTTGGTCTAGGTCCCAAAGAATCTTGCCGTCCGTTTCATCTGGATCTTGCCAAGATCCTTTTGGGCTGATCTTTGCTTTGGATCTTATAGTGACTGGAGAGCTGCTTGTCTGAAATGGTATAGGGCAGGGGGGTCTCCAAACTTGGCCACTTTAAGACTTGTGGACTTCAACTCCCAGAATTCCTCAATCAGCTGGGGAATTCTGGGAGTTGAAGTCCACAAGTCTCAAAGTGGCCCAGTTTGGAGACCCCTGGTATAGGATCTCCTGCTTGAGCAGTGGGTTGGACTAGAAGACCTCTTAGGTCCCGTCCGACCCTATGATTCTATGTTGAATCAGCCCTCGAAAGATCTGTGGAACAGATACAGCCTCTGAGATGAGTCAGCTCCTCATTGATGATATGATAGCAATTTTCCAACTATCTGAATGGCTGCCACAAAGAGAAGAGGGGGGTCAACTTATTTTCCAAAGCACCAGAAGGCAGGACAAGAAGCAACGGATGGAAACTAACCAAGGAGAGAAGCAACCTGGAATTAAGGAGAAGCTTCCTGACATGTGAGGACAATTAACCAGTGGAACGGCTTGCCACCAGAAGTTGTGGGTGCTCCATCACTGGAGGTTTTTAAGAAAAGATTGGACAGTCGCTTGTCTGAAATGGTGTAGGGTCCAGGGGGTTGGATGAGAAGACCTCCAAGGTCCCTTCTGATTGAAGGTTAAGAACACCAAGGCCCGGTCTTTGGAAAGACACAAAATAGATCGAAGATCCGCATTCTCGGTGGCTTCAAAGGGTTCCAGAGAGACTTCTTAGTTTTCTCTTTTTAACCAAGTTATAAAACTTTCCTGCCTTTTGCAGTGAAGAGGTGTTTACACACGAGATAATCTCAGGACTGAGGGAGGTGGACAGAAACCCTTTCCTTGCTGAAATGATTTACAGTAGTCCTCGACCTACGACCACAACGGAGCCCAAAATTTCTGCGGCTAAACCAGACAATGATCACCCCAATAATTCACACGTCGGTTAAAGACCCCGATAAAGGTTTACCTTGCCTACCTAACCCAATCATTTGATAAAGAGACCAACAAGATAGCTTGAGCTACGTAGGCTATCACTGGAATATTTTGTTAAGATGGACATCCTGCTTACCTACGTCTCGCAAAGGTACCCTACAGAGATTGGGGGAACCCTTCTAACTAAATAAACGTGTTTTAGGATTGTGCTGCAATCTAATAATACAGGAGCAATCTGCATTTTTACAGTCATAAATTTCAGCCTGGGGATGATGAGGCCAACACTGTAATAATAATAATCATCATCATCAAGCATTCATACCGGAAAACAAACATGAGAAGCAACTGCCAACTTCGGAGTAATGTAAACAAAAACTTTTTAAGGGGTGTTTTACTCAAGGACAACAACCTACGCATGAAATTTAGGTTTTGCTTACTGGTCGAAAAGGGACAGCCAAACAAGGGGGGGGGGGGGGGAATCAATCTATCAACTTCAAAGAATTAAAATTAAAATTGTCTGTGTGTATGTGTGTTATTCCAAACTGTTTGTAGTTTAACAAATAGCCTGTCTGATCAAACCCTGCAAATGGATTTTGTTTTGTTTGTTTTTTACAACTCCAAGCCTTGGGATACGCCAAACCGGATTTGCTAGACTAACTAGGAAAAAAACTAAAGTTTGGTTGAGGGTGTAAGTTCGTCGGAAGGAACGCAAAGCTTTTGAGCAAGAGTGTGAGGACGGAACTTGAAAGAAAGTTTCCTGATTCACCTGAAGATGGATTTTTTTTAAAAAATGGGCTTCTGGATGTTTGTGTTTACTTGCATAAAAAGTCAAGGCCGTGACAACTTTAAGTGGCACAAAGGTGAAAAAGGATAGGCCAACTTCCTGGTTCTTTCAACAGGCCATCTTAGACACTAAAGATTATATTTTAAATCAAGGGAACGTTCAGTTTTTTTTAAAAAAAACTCTCATGGTTTAAAAACCGTCTCCTCTGTTCTTAGTGCGCCTTCGGGACATTTTGAATAATGGGAGAGAATTCTGCACATGGCGAAGAATCGTTTTCCTTGATTCAACGTGATTTCCTAACTCCTTCATTGAGAAAAATCAAAGCACCTCTAGTTAAAAAGAACACTCTGGTTTCTATGTTCAACGGGAAAAGAAAAAAAAAATCCAAGATTTCCATTAAACCAACGCTAAAATAAAAAAAGGAAAATATTTCATAGTGGCAGAAATGTTTTGTTCTGTCTCTGCTCGCTTCAACAACTCTATGGACAGCAAGCTATGAAAACTGGATTCGCAATAGAAATAGAAATAGAATAACAGAGTTGGAAGGGACCTTGGAGGTCTTCTAGTCCAACCCCCTGCCTAAGCAGGAAACCCTACACCACTTCAGACAAATGGTTATCCAACATCTTCTTAAAAACTTCCAGTGTTGGAGCATTCATAACTTCTGGTGGCAAGTTGTTCCACTGATTAATTGTTCTCGCTGTCAGGAAATTTCTCCTTGGTTCTAAGTTGCTTCTCTCCTTAATTTAAAGAGGAACAAGTTCCTATTAAAAAGATGATTATGAAAAGCAATCGTCTAAAAACAAGAAACAAATATGACATCATGAATGATTGCATCAATCAGGGATACGCTAAAATCTTTGCTTCCCCAAATACATACAGTTATGTTACAGAGCCGTGTGTTTCTCAACCATGGCCGCTTGAAGACGTGTGGACTTCAATTCCCAGAATCCCCCAGCCTGAGGAATTCTGGGAGTTGAAGCCCACCCATCTTCAAGCGGCCACGGTTGAGGAACCACTGCGACGGATTGAGAGAATAAAACCAAATGTCGAGAAAATCAACAAAGACAGATCCTGTCGTGGCCAGAACTTGGCAACAGCCACAGCAACGACTCTGAAGCACGTGCAGAGTGCATTCCACTCTCTTCACCCCCCGAATCGCAACCCGAATCTCAAACAGGATGGCGAATCCCAGCAGAGAAAATTCTTACGCGTTTCCTTTTGCAAGTCACCCTGGAGCTATTCATGCATACGGACACTTTGGGATAGCAGCACCCCAAAAAAATGTAAACAAACTTGCAAAGATCAACAGAAACCCGGCGATACCTTTGGGCTGCTCCAGAGTGAAGTTTCCCCCCCCCCCAACAATAAATATCCAAAATATCCAGCAAGGTGGAAATGTAGAACCAGCAGACTCACCAAAACAAAAGCATGGTGTGGAAGCTGTGAAATGCATTCCTGAACTCCCACCAGTCAGCCAGAGCGACACATATTGTGCGTGTATTTTCAGCAACATGCACATATATGGAGAGCACCCTCGGATAACCAACATTTAACAGCCGGTTATTTTTTTTGCACAGCCGAACTCCTCCATCGAGCAGATTTCCCCCTCCCCTTCCTGAAAAATATCGAGTGCTTTTTGCATTTTTAAAAAATTCATCACCAGTCGGCGGCACGTTCAGGAGGCTGGCAGAGGCTGCCGAGAACGTTTTCGAAAAGAAAAATATTCAGAATTAAGAAATTTAGCACCCTAAACAGTTCCTTTCTGGCCAAAGGCCTCCGGTTTTGGTTCACACCCAGCTGCGAAGTTGCAGCTGGCCAGTCAGTGGTGCTGATTTTTTCCCCAGATTTTTTTTGGGGGGGATGGGGGGAGGAACAGAGAGAGACCCCTTCCACCCTCCTAGATTGCAGACCCTTCCCTCTTGTAAAGCAACCCCCTCCCCACGGGCTCAAAGACGCCAGACGAGACGAATGCCAAGGAGACAAGAGAGGTTTTAACAGCCGTGCAAAAAAATGAAAGACAGCGCAATTATAGCAGAAACAACAATTGCATCGTTGCAATATTCATAATAATAATTAACTTATAATTTGTGGGATGTTGAGAGCCTGGGCAGGTTGAACATTCTTTCCGACTTCCGCATGGCTTTTTAAAGATCTGCCTTCCCCCGCTCCCCCCAAAAGACCCCTTTCCCACTCCCCCACCCCAAACCCCCCAAGGATGCTGCATCTGGTTTGGGGAAGGGAGAAAGTGCCTTTATAGCATTGATCCCCATTTCCTTCCTTCCCCCCTTGCCCCCTGTCCACCCCCCCCCATCAATTGCCTTCTTCCTTCCGGGTTCTCTCCCGCTAGAGAAGCATCCTCAGTCTGACTGAGGAGAAAGGGGGCGGGAGGGGGGTTTCCTTTGAAGCAAAGCAGCCCCCCCCATCACCCCGGATAAACTGCATGAGATTAAAAAAAGGGGGGGGGCAGGGAAGAAATCGGATGCATTCTGGGAGGGGGGAGGCTCCAGGCGAGCATGCATGGGTGAAGAAGTGGGGGGGGGGGCGCAGATGCATTTGATAGAGGTCCCCCCCCTTTTATGGAGGGGGGGGAGCTGATCCATCTGCGGGGTTTGCACGATGAGCGTGAAACCCCTTCCCCCTTTGCAACCTGACAGCCCTTCCCCAGGACACCTGGACTGCCACCCCCACGAGGGCCTCTTCACCCTGCTTGCCCCCTCCCACCCATTGGGGAGGGGGGTGCAAGATACATCTGGAAGACCCTTCCTTTATTGGGGGAGCCCTAATCTGTCTGCGGGGGTCCGCACGATGAGTGAGCCCCCCCCCCCTCTTTGCAACCTGACAGCCCCCTCCCCAGGACACCTGGATTCCCCACACAGGCTCTCCTCACCCTGCCTAACCCCTCCTACCCATACGGGGAGGGGGGGGGCAAAATACAATCTGGTAGACCCTTTATTGGGGGGGGGGCTGATGTGTCTGCGGGGTTTGCACAATGAGTGAGCCCCCCCCCACCAAACCTGGACCCCCCCCCTGCCTGCCCCCCACCCACCCATGCAAAGGGGGGAGGGGTAGAGCAGATGCGCTTGGTAGTCCCCCTCCCCATAAAAGCCGCCCACCCCTCTTTGCAACCTGACACCCCCCCCCGCCCCCAGGAAGATGGGGACCCCCCCAGCTCCCCCCCCCCACCCCTTCCCAGCCTTGCCTGGTTCTTGTCGAACTGCTCCCGCTCCGCCTCCAGGCTGTGCCCGACGCGGCGGCTGAGCACGCGGGCCGGGACGTTCTTGATGGTGTTCATGGCCCCCGCGATGCCCTCCAGCCCGCCTGCCTCGCTCCGCCGCTCCGGCTTCCTCTCCCGGCTGCAGCCGCGCCTGCCAGGGAGCCCCGCGGGGCGTGGCTCGGGCCCGGCCACGCCCACCGCCCGAGGGAGCCCACTCGCTAGCCGCCGGGAAACCACGCCCTCAAGAGGGCAGCCAATCAGCGCCCGCTCGCCTTTCCCTCTCCCCCCCCCCCGCTCCCTCCCGCTTGGGCCACGCCCCGCCACGCCCCGCGGGACTCTGCTGCGCTTCTCTCTCTCTCTCTCTCTCTCTCTCTCTCTCCAGGAGACGAAGAAGCCGGTGCGGCCCGGAGGCTGGCGGCGTTGGGCAGGCTGGGGTGGGGCTGCTGGCCCCGGCAACCCTCTGTGGGAGGCAGGCAAGGCATTAAAAAGCCAGGCCAGGCCAAGTGAAGGGGCTGTAGGGTTTCCTGCCTGAGCAGGGGGCTGGACTAGATGACCTCCAAGGTCCCTTCCAACTCTTATTATTCTATTCTTTTCTGTTTTCTATATTGTTTTCTGTTCTATTCTATTCTCTGTTTTCTGTTCTATTCTATATTCTATATTTTTCTATTTTCTATATTCAGTTTTCTATTCTATATTCTATATTTTTCTATTTTCTGTTCTATATTGTTTTCTGTTCTATATTTTTCTATTTTCTATTCTTTTCTATATTCTGTTTTCTGTTCTATTCTTTTCCATATTCTATATTTTTCTATTTTCTACTCTTTTCTATATTCTGTTCTATTCTTTTCTATATTCTACATTTTTCTATTTTCTATTCTATATTCTGTTTTCTGTTCTGTTCTATTCTTTTCTATATTCTATATTTTTTCTATTTTCTATTATTTTCTATATTGTTTTTTGTTTTATTCTATTCTATACTTTTCTATTTTTTATTATTTTCTATATTCTGTTTTCTACTCTTTTCTATATTCTATATTTTTCTATTTTCCATTATTTTCTAAATTCTGTTTTTTGTTTTGTCTTCTGTTTTGTTCTGTCCTGTTCTGTACAGGGGGTCCTCGAGTTACGGCCGTAACTGAGTCGTGCTCATGAATAACAGCAGGTGCAAATGCCATTCTTAAGACTCCCGCGATCAAGAGAACAGACCTTCCTAAGGGAAATCTTTACTCCCCCACTAAAAGACACTCGAATGAAAACAAAACACTTCCATTTCACGCCGTAAATAGCTGGGTTACAAAAAAAACACAGCCAGCCTCCAAAAATACAATTTCCAATTGTATAAAATTACACCGAACAGCGACTTCCTCCAAGCAAGCAGGCTAGCAATTAATCTGCACAGAACATTTCTAGAAATAGCTTTTATTCGTTTCCGCATAATTCTAATTTTTAAATATATATATATATAGTTAGGGGAACCATCGCCAGCATTGAGCTCTGAGTTTTGAGGATTATTTTTTTTCTCCCCCCCAAATTGAATGGTGGGTGACAAATCCGAGGATGATATATTCTGCCTTCAGGAAGGGGGTTTTCTTTCCTGTTTGTAGACAAAACATGAGACAGCTGGTCTTACCAGAAAAAATAATAAATAAAAATAAAACAATTTTCGGGTGAAGCAAAGCAAACCGAAGCACCGGGTTCCCAATGGGTCTCAGTTTTGTGTGTGTGTGCTGGTTTTATTAACGCATTTGGAAAAACACTGCCTGTCATAACCTTGGGGATATTTTTTTAAAAAAACAATATTTACTTCACGGGCTGAGCTGAAAACTGACTTTGTATCAGGGCTGGAAACTTTCTTTTCTTTTTTTTTTAAGTTTTCCATGGCTGTGTAAACAGCTGACATTCCTGCAAAATTGCCAATTACGGTATATTTTCTCCTAGGAGGCTTTAAAAAAAAAACAAAAAAAACCACGACTGGCAAGATTCGCAAGCCGTGAGATTTACCGGAGCTGCCGAGTGCTCCGTGGGCTCGAGACCTGGGTGCAAAACAGGCGCCTTTTTCCTTTTTGAGATGTCCCACTATCGGAGGCTGGGGGGGGGGGGGGGGGGCATTGTGATCTGAATTTTGTTCCCGTGGACCTGAGAACTCTGCAACGGTCGTAAGTCTGAAAAACGGCCATAAGTCACTTTTTTTAGTGCTCTTCTAACTTCCGACGGTTGCTAAACGAACTGTTGTTAAGTCGAAGATTCTTTGTATTTTGTTCCACCGAAATTTGCAAATTGTAAGGGCTGATAAACTTTGCACCTGTGTATGGTTTACCAATGGTACAGTGGTAGATAGGATAGCACTCCGGATGGTCAACATCATTGCCCAGAGGATCATGGGCTGCCCTCTCCCCTCTCTGGAAGAGCTTTATAGCTCCCGCTGCCTTAAGAAAGTGCAAAACTTTCTTAAAGATCCATCTCATCCTGAGCACCCTTTTTTTTTTTTAACTATTACCATCTGGCAGCCGGTACAGGATAATAAAAACAAGGACAAATAGGCTGAAAAAGAGCTTCTATCCCAGAGCAGTAACTATATATTGAATTCTATTGTAAAGTGCAATATTAATGCAATTTCAGGGGGTTTCAGTTCAATTGTACGGAATGTGAAGGAGGTGTGTTTGGGTTTTATTTATTTTGAAGATGGCATTTAATTTCGTTGTAGGAGGTGCAATGACAGTAAACTAAACTAAACTAAACTTCCAGAATTTCAGCATCCGAGTTTACCGTTTTTTTCCAGTGGTGAAATCCAATTTTTTTATTACCGGTTCTGTGGGTGTGGCTTGGTGGGTGTGGCAGGGGAAGGATACTGCAAAATCCCCATTCCCTCCCCACTCCTGGGGGAAGGATACTGCAAAATCCCCATTCCTTCCCCACTCCTGGGGGAAGGATAGTGCAAAATCCCCATTCCTTCCCCACTCCTGGGGGAAGGATAGTGCAAAATCCCCATTCCTTCCCCACTCTGGGGCCAGCCAGAGGTAGTATTTGCCAGTTCGCTGAACTACTCAAAATTTCCGCTACCGGTTCTCCAGAACCTGTCAGAACCTGCTGGATTTCACCCCTGGTGGTTTTTCCCCCCCAAGATCTCAGCGGTGCAAATGCACGAAAACAGGAGCCGAAAGAGGAAGAAAGGAACTTACTTGAGAAGCAAAAGGAGGAAGTTTCGTTCTAGAATCTTCCTCAACCGGCTCCTTGCGTTCACAAACGGATTTGGGATCGTCCCCTGTCTGTCAAGAACAACCGAAAGCAACGTCAAAACTAGGCAAGGTGTCAACCGGTCTGCGACGGCCGCCATCTTGCTGTTTTTGACCTCACCCTCCAGACCCCCCCCCTCCCCCACCCCCATTGGAAAGGCGAACCCTACTGTGTGGAGGCTGCCGGTCGGGCTGTAATGAGGGCTGGCCCTGAGCAGGTGGCTGTGCTCCAGGTGAGTGACCATCTGCCGGGTTTCGGCCAACATCTGCTGAAGCTTGTCGTCGGGCGAGCGGGAATCCTAGGAGAAGCCGGACAAAACGGGTCAGGGACCATCCGGGAAAAATTCAGCCCGCACAGGAAGGTTAAGGGAAGGTTGGGTGGCCACTGGCCTCCTCCACAACCAGTCAGTGACAAGACGAGTCACTAGACCAGGATATAAACTGAGGAGAAACTCCACTCCCTTCTGGCACTGATGATGTTCCCTAGTTGCGTCATGAAACGTCTGTAAGAGAACAACCAAGCTCAGGGAGCATCAAGGATGCCGTAGTTGTTGTTGGAGCATCAAGGACACCGTAGTAGTAGTAGTAGTAGTAGTAGTAGTAGTAGTAGTAGTAATAGTAGTAGTAGTAGTACTTCTTCTTTTTCTATTTCTTCTTCTTCCTCCCCTTCCTTCTCCTCCCCTTCTTCACTCTGCAAACCCCACTCTTCTTCTTCCTCTTCCTCCTCCTCTTCCTCCCCTTCTTTCTTCACTCTGCAAACCCCTCTTTCTTGTTCCTCCTCCTCCTTTTTCCTCCTCCTCCTCTTCCTCCTCCTCCTCCCCCCTTCTTCCTTCACTCTGCAAACCCCACTTGGGTTGTGAAATGTCTGCAAGAAAACAACCCAGCTCAGAGAGCACCAAGGACCCCACAATCCTCCTCCTCTCCACAAACCCCACTCCCTTCTAATACTGATGATGTTACCTAGTCGGGTCACGAAACGTCTGCATTAAAAACTACCAAGCTCAGATAGCACCTTGCTGTGTGTTTATGTTTGTGTGGCTGCAAAAAAACACCCTAGAATTTGGGAAATCATCGCCAATAGTATCGGGGCAGGTTGAGTGGGATCAACATCCGGAATATCTTGGGCCTGTTCTGTGTTTCGATTGGAGATACTTACACAATGGCTGGGAAGCTGGTTACACCCGGTGGGTGCCCGGAGGTCTGAAGGAAGGTCTGAGGAGGAGGGCATCTTGGGAGGTTTCGTCTCCTTTGACCTCTGGGTTGATGTGAAACACGGCCCGTCCCAGTCGAAACCGTTCAGACTCCCATCCTGGTCACTGTTAAATCATCATCAAGAGTAATTCCGATGATTAACAATTGGGTAATTTGTTTCCAAGGAAAATGAGATATACGCTGGATCAGGTTGGTGGTTATCCGAATGTCACCTGAACCATACAAGGCGCAGATGGTCAGAATCTGTTTAAGGCAGGGGGTGTCCAATCTTGGAAACTTGGAAGGCCTGTGGACTTCAACTCCCAGAATTCCCCAGCGTCTTAGCCACTGAGCCACCGCGTCCTTCCTTTCTACCTTGGATAAAGGCATTTTCATTTTACAGGCTTCCAAAGCAAAAAGTCGAGAGACTATTTACAAATTCCCCAGCAAGACCGACAGGCCAGAGCCACATTCCGTGTTACGGCACGTGGCTTTCAAAGTGGCTGGGAGCCGATCGATGCTGGTCAGACCAGCTTTAAGCCGAACTGTTGATCTGTGTGTTTTTCCTCCAAAGAGGACCATTAAATCCCCTCCAGGTATTCACACCCTAACAAACAACACCCAACCATTTCTTTAACGATCATTCAAAGTTACGACGACGTACGATGAAAAGAGAGACTTAAATCACCCATCTCCTCCCACTTATGACTGTATGACGGTAACCTTGTTGCTGGTATCCTTACGATTTATATTGCCTGTTTCCTAATACGATTTGATTGCTTATTTGTTCCCTATGATTATCATTAAGTGTTGTACCTTATGATTCTTGACGAATGTATCTTTTCTTTTATGTACACCGAGAACATATGCACCAAAGACAAATTCCTTGTGTGTCCAGAAATCTATTCTGTTCTGTTCTGTTCTGTTGTTCTGTTTGTAATTCATATTCTTTTCTATTTCTATTTCTTTCTTTCTCCTATTCTATTCTGTTCTGTTCTGTTCTGTTCTGTTCTGTTCTATTCTATTCTATTCTATTTCTTTTCTACTCCTACTCCTACTCCTACTCCTACTCCTACTCCTACTCCTTCTATTCTATTCTATTCTATTCTATTCTATTCTATTCTATTCTATTCTATTCTATTCTATTCTATTCTATTCTATTCTATTCTATTC
>WNWU01000081.1:556432-571146 GCA_012654045.1 Ptyas mucosa
TCCAGCCAGCAAAGCTGGCTGGAGAATTCTGGGAGTTGAAGTCCACAAGTCTTAAAGCTGCCAAGTTTGGGGGAACCCTGTCCTATGTTTTTCTAAGCTTGACAACTTAAAGATGGATGGACTTCAACAACATGCTGGCTGGGGAATTCTGGGAATTGAAAGTTCCACCCACCCATCTAGTGGCAGGTAGTTCCCCTGTCTCCAGAATGATCCACCTTTTTCTCCTTCCCCTCCCCTCAACACCTTGTGCCTTGATTTCCCTCCTTTGTGGGCAGGGCTCTCCAGGTGAGTAGCCCAACCTGAGAGTCCCTGGGAAGTGGGTTGCTGCAGTGGTGAAATCCCCCCCAAAAATTTACGACCGGTATTCTGTGGATGTGGCTTGCTGGGCGTGGCAAGGGAAGGATACTGCAAAATCCCCATTCCCTCCCCACTCCTGGAAGAAGGATTCTGCAAAATCCCCATTCCCTCCCCACTCCTGGGAGAAGGATTCTGCAGAATCCCCATTCCCTCCCCACTCCAGGGGAAGGATATTACAAAATCTCCATTCCCTCCCTACTCTGGGGCCAGCCACAGGTGGTATTTGTCGGTTCTCCAAACTACTCAAAATTTCCGCTACCGGTTCGTCAGAACCTGCTGGATTTCACCCCTGGGTTGCAGCTCCTCCGCTAACTGAGCTTCTCCTCTTCCAGAGCACCTACTGCTCCATCATGGTCCAGCACTGTGAGAGCCTCAACCGGTCCGTGCAGGTGGTGAACCTCGATCCGGCAGCGGAACACTTCGACTACGATGTCATGGCAGGTGAGGATGATGTCCCCCCTTCTAAAAACCAGAGGTGATGGATGGATGATTCTTTTTTTTTTAAAAAAAACAAAACTTTATTGAACATATAAAAAGTAAAATGTTGTACCATATATATACAAGATACATATATTACTGCAAACGACAATCCATAAAAAGAAAAAGTAACTTTGGTCTCACATCCATTATCTTATTAACGGTGGATATTTGTTAATTATTATTATCATACAGAATTTTACATTTACTCTCATTTCTACTAATTATCCAATTATACCGCCTATTCCATGCTATATAACCTTTTGAGTCTACCTTATCCTTCATTTCAAATGTTAGTTTGTCCATTTCTGCACAATTATAGATCTTTTGGAAATACTGGAAAACTGATCAACTGCCAACAAACCAATTGATAATCTAAAAGATTCCATTCGCCCCAAAATAATAAGACCTCTGCAAAAATAAGGCCAAGCATTTATTTCGAGGTTCAAAAAAATATAAGACAGGGTCTTATTTTCGGGGAAACATGGTATATATGTTAGTTTGTTTTTATCTTTGTTTCATGGCAAGTGGAATTCCAGGACAATTGCACTGTATCCATTATTTTTATATGTAAACACTGAAATATATATTATATAAAAAAAGAATTTATCCATTTGGATTCCTTTGATTCCAAAAGAATTCCGGCGATTCCCCTGAGATGAGGGGTAAATGTGCTGGTAAATCTAGAGTTGGTCCCGTCTCCTCTCTTTGGCTTATAGATATCCGAGAGTTGATTGAGGTGGACGATGTCATGGAAGACGATTCCCTGCGGTTCGGCCCCAACGGCGGCTTAGTTTTTTGCATGGAATATTTTGCAAACAATTTTGATTGGCTGGAAGAATGCCTTGGTCATGTGGAGGACGATTACATCCTGTTTGATTGCCCAGGTAAGCCGAGGAAAAGGGTAGGTATAATTTTTCTGGATTCTTGGAGGAAGGATGAGGATCTTCGGTGCTTATTTTGTTTAAGTTTAAAAACGGGCTTTCATTCATCCCTGATAAGGGAGCTGGGTGGACAGCATAAAACTTTAATAAGTAAATAAATTTGATGAAATGTATTACATTTTATTTAATAAATAGACGTTCCAAGCTGTGGAAATTCAGTGGCTAGAAACATTTCTGGTACTTTATGGCCTTGAAATCTTAGTGTGGAAGAAATCCGTAAACTTTAGTATGATTTTAAAAAAAGCACAGAGAGGGAAGATATATCTCATTTTATGATCGTCAAAAGAGTTTATCTCTTTCTGGTTTCTCCAGCACACACAAACTACCCAGTAGGTCTGTGATTGTTCTTGTTTGATATCTGATTTTTTTCCACCACCCCCTATTTTTAAATATCTTCCCTGCGGTTTTCTTCTGTGGAATTGGGAGGCGGATATTTGAAACGAGTAAATTTATTTGTCCTTTTTAGGTCAGATTGAACTCTACACTCACTTGCCGGTGATGAAACAATTTGTAGAGAAGCTGCAACATTGGGAATTTCACGTCTGCGGTGTTTTCCTTGTCGATTCTCAATTCATGGTGGAATCTTTTAAGGTATCTTACGGTACTGATTCAGAGGTGTTGAAAATTGACAATCAGCGAGATATTTTTCAGTTTGTCCTGGATGGTGGCAGAATTATCATTTGTTTGCGTTTGGAGTGGCCCTTTTGTGGGCATTAAATGGGTACCATTTTGAGGAATGGGGCAATTACAGACCTTGTGTGTGATTTTTCTTTTTCTTTTCCTGCCTCTTTCCAATGATAGTTTATTTCCGGTGCGATGGCAGCCCTTAGCGCTATGGTTTCCTTAGAGATTCCCCAGATCAACGTCATGTCCAAGATGGATTTGCTGAGCAAGAAAGCAAAAAGCGAGATCGAAAAGTAAGTGCGAACGAGGAATGGCTCCGCTTTGCCTGGGATTTTGACGCTGAGAAGGTTGGTTTCAATCTTCAGCTTCGTTCGACCTTCTAGATTTCACTTCTTGCCAAGCATAAAAGAAGTACAATTAAAAAAAAAAAAAGCAAACAGTGAAGAGATGTAGGGGGGGAAAAAAGGAAGAAAAGATCGAAGCGAGCATGGATGTTTGTGTTTGGGTCTGCAACCTTAAACACTCAAAGAGCCATTTGAACCCGTTTCTCACAGAAAAGAAAACACCGGGAGCCACAAAAACTCTTCCCGTGCCTGACTATTTCTGGAGCGGCCACAAAACTAGCATATGTAGTTGAATTAAATGGTTTTTTTTTTCCTGAAACTTTTCTTTTCTTGGATTTATCCATGGTTGGCCTACCGGGAGTCGAAAAGCTCAATAAATCGCATGCTGGCGGGTGTCGCACATTGGCGGTTGTAACGCATATTTTGAGTAGACAGGGAGCTGCAGCAGAGGGTGAAAGAGCCACCATGCGGCTCCAGAGCCACCCAGGTTGCTGACCCCTGTTTTAATCAATCTACTCAATTTCTTCCAGATATCTGGATCCTGACATGTATTCTGCCTTGGACGATTCCACAGATCTGCTCAAAAGCCGGCAGTTTAAGAAATTAACCAAAGCTATCTGTGGCTTGGTAAGTAACAGTTAGAGTTGGAAGGGACCTTGGAGGTCATCTTGTCCAACCCCCTGTTCACGCAGAGACCTGTACTAGCGATTCGAACTGCCGAACTGATGACCTTTCTGATTGACAAGCTCAGTGGCTTGCCACACGCGGCTCCCTGAGGCCTCCTCTAACCAAAATTAATAGTGCCCTTATTTGCGGAAAATGGGGAAGGATAGTTCCCAAATCTCTCTCTATATATAAAAGCGAAAACCACTCACGCCGTAATCATGAAATCTCTAGAACCGTGAAGCCTACAAACTTGAAATTTGCCACAAATTTGGCTTGTAGGTGCTCATTAAGAAAGGATTTTTCGAAATGACCATCAGATCATTAGTATTCTACATACAGTATTATATTCACACACTCTGTTGCTAAGGAGTTAGAGGTTCTACTCCCCGGCCCCACCTGAAAAGAACTCTGTTCCAACTGCCAGTTGCCTTATATTAACACGCTCTGATGCTACGGAGTTCCACATTCTACATTAAATTCAGGCATCACGTGTCAATTTATCGAGCCTAATCACATAGTTTTGTAGTGAGGCATGGGCATCCAGCTAGTCCTGAATAAGAGAAGAATAAGATAATCCGCTGCGCTAAGGATGAGGTTAACGACAACCGATCCAGTTTTTTTTCTTTTCGAATGGACTTGACGGCGTTGTGTTTCGTTTAGATCGACGACTACAGCATGGTTCGCTTCCTGCCGTTCGATCGCTCCGACGAAGAGAGCATCAACATCGTCCTGCAGCACATTGATTTCGCCATTCAATACGGGGAAGACCTGGAATTTAAGGAGCCAAAGGTGAAGCCTCTTTGGGCAAAAACCGGTGTCGTTTTCCTCAAGGATCCACCACCCAATTCCAATCCATCTTAGTTCAATCGGATGGGGGTTTATTTTAAGCACCTGGAAATTCAGTCTCTGGATCCCTCCACACCTCCAGCTTTAAAAAAAAAAATGGAGTCGGGATTGGAACTCTGTGCCTGAAAGCGAATAAGATTGGGCGAATCGGTGTATCTTTGCCTGTCCTACTTCACAAGGTTGTTGTGCAGGGGGAAAAGGAGGAGGAGAAGGAGGGAGAGCTCTGTGTGTTGCCTTGTCATCGTGGGATAAACTTGGAGGATATAGATAAAAATCAGTGGAATGAGTGACTCTGTGAAGAGTATTTTCCTCTTCACTGGGAATTTTCAAACGGGCGGGATAATCTGTCAGGGACGGTGTAAATTCTGCAGCGTTATGGGGGTTGGACTTGAAGACCTTTTAGGTTCCTTCCAATTCTCTGATTCGATGTTTCTGTGTCTTAACGAAGTAGCACGCACACACACAGTTTTACAAGGACAAAAAATAGGATTATTTTGAACCCCTTTCAGGCCTGAAATAAGTAACCTGAGTGCAGGAGCCTTATTCTGGATTAATTTTTTTCCTGCCCCGATGCAGTCTTGCAAAAACATGGATCAGTTTATCTAGAAGGACAGCATATCAAGGAACAGTTGCAGTATAAGCCCTGCGGTCTTTTTCTCTTGTTTCAGACAGCTGTGCGGTCTTAAATCATTCTAAAATGAAATGTTGTGTTTTCTACAGGAAAAAGAGGAAGAGAAATCTTCAGCTTTTGACGAATTCTTCCAGGAGGGAGGGGATGAGTGACAATCTTGGATTTCATTCAAATGCACAGGAGAAGGTGTTGCGTTTCTCCACTTTGCAATTTCAAAATTCACAAACTCTTGGGAGCAATCGAAGGACAGGGCTTTTTTTTTTTTTTTTTTTTACCCACAAGGGGTTTAACGTTAAAAAAAAAATGGATCGCGCCACAAAGTTTTATTTTTGGAAGACGTTTAAGTATGCATTGTAAGAAAAATAAATTATTGTGTTTCGTTTTTCTTCCTCTTGGTGGTTTTCTGAGTGAACGGAAAAGAAACGTCTGGTTTTCCCTCGGCATAATTTTTAGCACTGTGGTTTGGTTTGCTTAGAAAAACGAAAAGAGGATTCAAACTGAAGGGTTTATTATTTTATCGCAATTACGTGCGGTGTAATCTTTGGGTCTTGGATTTAAAACTATTCTCACCCTCCCTCCTGTGCCAGTAGCAGTCAGGTGCAGGCTGAAATTCAACAGGTGTCACTTTGACCTTCCACAGTACCTATTTAAAGAGCGGTGGAGGTTAGAAAAGGGGAATCTAAAAAACATTTTCATCCCGGTGATGGCCCTTGTTATTTTTTTTTTTAATTGTTTTTATTGTCATTTCTTTGATCTTGTGTGAGCTACCCAAATTCGTTGAGAATCAGGGTGGCACACAATTCCAATAAACAGTGTTTATAACTTTAATATTATTTGTGTTTATAACTTTAATATTATTCAACAATAACATCTGCCTCTCCCAAATTCTTGGGAAGGACTCGAAAAGTGAACAGAAATGCCAAATCCAGTCTGAACATCTGGCTAGCTATGGCACTGGTCATTGAAAATTGGGTGATCTACAAGTCTCATAAATGTAATAATAATAATAACAACAACAAAAACAATGATGATAATAATAAAAACAA
Source organism: Ptyas mucosa (assembly GCA_012654045.1). NCBI lineage: Eukaryota > Metazoa > Chordata > Lepidosauria > Squamata > Colubridae > Ptyas > Ptyas mucosa. The sequence continues at coordinate 562,368 of WNWU01000081.1, forward strand.
TAATAATAATAAATAAATAACGACTTACCTGTATCCAAAAAGTCATGGGAACATAAAGTGGAAAAAGTTATAGAAAATGAGACGGTGAAGATCTTGTGGGACTTTTGAATAGAAACAGATCGTCACTTGGAACACAACACGCCAGACATCGCAGCTGTCGAAAACCGAAACGTACAATTTATTGACATCGCGGTACCAGGAGACGCCAGAGTCGAAGAAAAAGAACTGGAAAACATCATGAAATATCCCGACCTGGAATCTATGTGATTATGGATGAAACCTGTCCCAGTGATACCCATTGTTATCGGGGTACTTGGTACCATGTCCAAGAATTTTATAAGATACATCAGCAAATTGCAGTTTCCTGCAATAACACCAGCAGAACTGCAAACAACTGCACTACTTGGAATATCATATATTTTAAGAAGGAACTTGGTTGATCCCTAGGACGCTGGCAGCAACCCCTATCAACCATTAGCGCCAGTCAATGGTATTTGTGATGCATTTTTGAATGGTCAGTTGACTGAGTTTCATGTTTAATGAATAAAAGAGATGATGGTAATAATGATGACGATGATGATTGCATCACAGATACCGTTGACTGGTGCTAATGGTTGATACGGGTTGCTGCCAGCTTCCAAATGCATTTTTGAATGTTCAGTTTCATGTTTGAGTTCCATGTTTAATGAATAAAGTACTAATACTAATATAAAAATAAAATAATATAAATAATAAAAGCCGTCTATTTAAGGCAGGCAGGATGCAATTCCTTGTTGAAGTTCAAGCTCCCAAAGTCCAGAAAACTTGCCTGATTCAATTTTGACAGAGGTTTCCCACGCTCCATCTGGGCTCCCAAGCACTTCTTTAAGAGCAGCGCCAGATGTGCTGGACTCCACCTCCCACAATGCTCTGCGCCCCCCCCCGCCGAGGCATGCTGGGAGTTGAAGTCCTCCGAGCCCGGGCCAGCTGCGCTCGCCCTCCGGCGCCCCCTGCAGGCCGCTTTTCCTGCCGGCTGCTCGCAGCTGGAAGAGGAAGGAAGGAAGGAAACGAGGCCGCTGCTGCCCGGAGGTCGCCTCGCCCGAAGCTGCTTCCCTGCCCGGAGGAAACTCCTCTTCTGCCACCGCCCAGATGCCGGTGAGGGGAAGGGGCAGCCGGTTTGGGGGTCGCCTGGAGGGGCTGCTGCTTGCAAGCCGAGCCGGGCAAGCGGGGAGCAAAGGCGGAGGCGTTGCAAGCTGGCTGGGTGGGGTTCGGGGAGTTGGGGGTGAAGAAAGCAGGAAGGACGAGGAACCCACAATTTAACACAAAGCTTGAGTGTGTCTTGTGGTGTGTAGTTGTGAGTGTGTGATGCTTGCCTGCTCCCCAGGGTGGGGGAAGCAGGAAGTGCATTGCTGAACATGTGTGCCATTGGGGTTGTGCATGTGGGGAGGAGGGGGTCTTTGCCTGCTCTCCCACCCACCCATTTCAGCCCTATGGGAATAGAACCCCAGTCCTGTTTCTCTGCCCACACTGGGCATTGGGGGTGGGGGTGGGGGGGGTGAGTGAGTGGGTGGGTTGCCCCACTGACTCCCATCTCTTTCTCAGAGGGGCCACCCCATAACTCCTATTTCTGTCCCTGACTTGTAGAGGAGAAGGGGGATGTGGGGCAGGACATTGGGGGCGCCAGGTTAGGGGGGCTCCTGCCAAGAAACGTCGGTCCTTCGCGGTTAGAACCGCCCGTCTGGCGGTGGGGTAGGCTGGAATGTGGGGCTTCCTGTTTCTCCCCCTTGATTAAGGAACAAAATGCTGGACTGTGGTTATTTCTTTGGGCCAGATTGGAACCGGAGGGGCCGTAGGTTGCCGACCCTCCTCGACCTTTCTAGTGGCTTTCATGCTCTCAGAGGAGATCTGGGGGGCTGGGGGGGGCAGTTTCTAAGGAGATCCGGAAACACCCCCCCACACATACTCTTTCGCCCACGCGTGGTCCTCCTTCACTGCCAATCAACCCCTCTCCCACACACCCCCAATTCTCTCTTTTCCACAACAGGCCTATCACTCCACTTTGATGGACCCCGACACCAAACTGGTGGGGAACATGGCTCTGTTGCCCATCAGGAGTCAGTTCAAAGGACCGGCTCCTCGTGAAAGTAAGTCCGTTCTCGGGGAATCTATTCTAGCTTGTTCCCAATATTGGATTCTTCAATTTAGGAATGTTGAGATGGGTGGGCTTCAACTCCCAGAATTCCCCAGCCAGCTAATCCAACGGCTTGAAAAAAAAAATCACGGGTTCTAAGAGAAAATATTTGGGGATATTTTGGATTTTTGCATCCGCTCCTGTTGGTCAGCGCCGTTAGTATAACATAAGATATTGTCATTGTGCTATTGTTAATCCTCTGGGTTTATTATTAGAAACATATAATGAAGTATTGGAACGTGCTAAGATACCAAAATCTTGGGACGGAGGTTTTAATAACACTTATTCCCAAAAGCAATATTGATCCAAAATTAGAATAGAATGGATATATAGCCTCGTTTTGAGGGTAGGAGTTGAAACAGTTTATGTCCAATTACAGGCCAATCTCGCTGTTAAATGCTGATTGTAAGATATTTATGGCTATAATAGCAGACAGAATTAAAAACATACTGAATGAAATCATACACCCAAACCAAAACGGATTTCTGCCCAACAGACACATAAAAAAAAAAATAACGCAAGAACTTCTGGGTCTTTTGCACAGCACAGAAGTGTTAATAATAAGCGAATATATTATGCTGCAACAGCTTCCTTGTAGGGAGATGTTTGTGGGTGATTTTTTAGGGAATGTTTTTTTCTTTCACAATCACTCAAAAGACGTTGGGTTTTCTTCTTTCTCACCAGCAAAAGATACGGATATAATCGACGAAGCGATCTACTACTTCAAAGCCAATGTGTTCTTTAAAAATTACGAAATCAAGGTAAGGGTTCTTAAATATGTTCCCCACAAGTCTCTCCGTGAGTGATGAAAGGAAAAAATAAAATAAGAGAGCAAAAAAAGTTCCTTTTTGAGGGGGGGGCGAAAAAAAGCAGGCTTGATGTTCCATCTTAAAATTCTCTTTCTTTATGCAGAATGAGGCTGACCGAACCTTGATCTACATAACGCTCTATATTTCGGAGTGCTTGAAAAAGTTGCAGAAGGTAAAGAGTGGTGAAATCCAATTTTTTTTTACTACCAGTTCTGTGGGCATGGCTTGTTGGGTGTGGCAGGGGAAGGATACTGCAAAATCCCCATTCCCTCCCCACTCCAGGGGAAGGATATTGCAAAATCCCCATTCCCACCCCACTCCAGGGAAAGGATATTGCAAAATCCCCATGCCCACCCCACGCTGGGGCCAGCCAGAGGTGGTATTTGCCGGTTCTCCAGAACCTGCTGGATTTCACGCCTGGGCTGGGGATTTTACGGTGCTTTAAAATAAAAAGCAGTGCCTTTTTTTAGGTAAATAAAACCAAAAAAGAGCTCAGAAATCCAAAGAAATAAAATGTAATGCAAATTGTTAAGATGATTGGGACATATTTTTTTTTCCTAAACACAGCCTGCTCCTAAAAAGGGCTTATGTCAAAGAGAAAATTTACTGACATTGGTTTTTATATTTTCATTTTTGATTTTCTTTTCAGTGCAATTCCAAAGGCCAGGGGGAAAAAGAAATGTATACTTTGGGGATCACCAATTTCCCGATTCCTGGAGAGCCGGGGTTCCCACTGAATGCTCTTTATGCCAGACCCAGCAACAAGCAGGAAGAAGGTAAGAAAAAAGGAAAATTGCAAGCTAGTGTACCCAAATCTCATTCATAAAACACGGCTAGTTAGATATAAGAACACCTGAGGTTTGCACAGCTCACTTCTGTGTATAGCATTGGGATAATATGTGACTCAACCATGGTTTAGCTGTCACTGAAAATCAAGGTTTAATTGGACAATTTCCCCCTCCTGTTGGCAAAGGAATGCCGAGTTTATTTTATTGGATTGGATTGGATGATTCATCAATTTACCGATCTATTCCAGAGCTCGGTTTCCCTGCATCCGATCCGCGATTTAAACATCCGTTGAAAAATATAGCCGGCTCGTTTAAATCCATCCATTAGAAAGTCTTAATCTTGCTTTAAAATGGGCTCTCAGAGCAAAAGCCAGATATTTTGCAAAAATAACAATAATTCTAAACAGCTGGTGGTTTGGGACAAAAGGGGGAATCTTAAAAGCTTTAATTCTTTGACTTTCAAGCGCTCTAACAGGATCCGTTTCTACGTAGCTGACTGTGTCCCTTTTCTACTTTCAGAGGTTATGCGAGGGTATTTGCAGCAACTGAGGCAAGAAACTGGCTTGAGGCTTTGCGAAAAGGTTTTCGATCCCCAGAGTGACAAACCCAGCAAGGTGAGAGGCTCTTCCGGTTTCTGCTTCGGCTCCTTTTCAAGACTTAACAATAGCAGGTTGCTTTTTAAAGAAAAGAACGGAAAAATAGTTGAAATATTGGGTATATTTCAAGACTGCACCAATCTTAAGATTGCTTATTCGGAGTGCAGCCACCGAAAGCGAGCCTCGGGTCTTGAAAATGGGTTTAAGTGACTATTGTGGTTTTTGATGTCAGCTGCTTTTCTGTTACTTATCTTTTCTTGTTCTCTCCTAGTGGTGGACTTGTTTTGTGAAAAGGCAATTCATGAACAAAAGTCTGTCAGGACCAGGGCAGTGAAGACAACGGTTAGATCTGTGGTTGCAGCATTCTCTGTTCCCAGGGTGATTTGAATTATTGCTTCTGTTTTAATATAAGTTTTGTACCGAAAGAGAGGAGGAGTTTCTGGATGCCAGGCCAGATGATGGGAGGGAGGAGGGAGCTTTGAAAAAAAAAAATCACGTGCAATTTTTGTCAAGCTTGCTAATAAATAAAAACGAAAGTTCTTTCTAATACCGTCGTCTGTATTTGCTCCGAGACCATCCTGCTCAAATTCAGAAGAGCCGTTGTTATTCTTAATGGCTGAAAATTACATTAAGGGAGGTGACGTCCAGAAGGCATTGGGCAGGGAAGGCGGACGTGCACTTTTAATAGATTTGCAGGATAAACCTGCTCCAAAGTTTTTAGTCCTATAATGGACTGGGAGAGGGATCTTGGAGTCTTAGTGGACAATCAGCTAAATATGAGCCAGGCGTGTGCAGCCAAAAAAGCCAATGAGATCCTAAATTGCATTAACAGAGGGATACAATCGAGATCAAGTGAGGTACTGATACCACTCTATAAAGCCCTAGTTAAGACCACACCTACATACAGTTTTGGTAACCACACTATAAAAAAAGACGCTAGAAAGAGTGCAGAGGAGAGCAACCAGGATGATTAAGGGACTGGAGGCTAAAACATATGAAAAACGGTCGCATGAACTGTGCATGGCTAGTCTAGTGAAGAGAAGGACCAGGGGAGACATGATAGTATCTGTCTTCCAATATTTGAGGGGCTGCCACAGAGAGGAGGAAGGGGGTCAAGCTATTTTCCAAAGCTCCCGAAGCTCCCGAAGGAATAATGGATGGAAACTGACCAAGGAGAGATTCAACCTAGAAATAAGGAGGAACTTTCTGACAATGAGAACAATCAACCCATGGAACAGAAGTCGCCTTCGGAAGTTCTGGGAGCTTCATCACTTGAGACTTTCAAGAAAAGATTGGACTGCCATTTGTCAGAAATGGTGTAGGATCTCCTGCTTAGAGGGGTGGGGGTTGGACCAGTGTTGGGATTCAAATAATTTAACCATCAGTTCTCTGCTTTAATTATTTCTTCCCACAACCAGTTCATCAAACTGCTCAGAAAGTTATCAACCGGGTCTCCCGAAGTGGTGCGAACCGGCTGAATCCCACCACTGGGTTGGACTAAATGACTTACAAGGTCCCTTCCAACTCTGTTAATCGGTTCATGCAAGGATTGCAGGGCAAAAAAAGTAGCACACCAACAATTGCATCACACAAAGCCGTTGTGTCTCCCAAGAAAACATGCATAAAAGGTGCACAGAGCCATTCTGTGTGAGTTGGGATGGGGGGGGCATATATATCTATTAAATACATAAATAATAGGTCTGTAAACTTTAGCAATAAATAGCCCATTGCTATAATAAGGAGGAAAAATGCGGCTCCTTCCTCCCATCCTTATTTATTTTCAAATAAAAACATCCTACCAGGGGCCTTTGCAGTATAGTGCTGGGGGCGCCCGGTTGGCGAAGGAAGCGGGTGCACTTACTGCGCATGCTCGGAAGATACCGTTCTCCCGTTTCCTATTTTCTACAGGCCGGTTTGGGTCGAAGTGTCTAACTCAGTGCCTGAGACAAACCCTTCCCGATTAATATGAAGGATAAAGATCGTACACGGGTATATTTATGTTTTAGAAGAGGGGAAATTCGCGGAATTCCCTGGTGTGGAAAAAGCGGCCGCTCCTGGATTTATTTTTTTTGTGACAGGCGTTGAGTAAGACAGCCCCACCGAGGGGGGCGTGTCGGAGGGTGTCATGGCCGCCCTCGGCGTGAGGACCCCTCGAGGAACCGCCATTTTAGAGGCCTATCGCCGATTTTCGCCGCCGCTGCTTCGCTTCGCTTCTCTGCCGCCATGAGCGTCGTGGATCATGTCCGGGAGATGGCGGCTGCCGGGCTCCACTCCAACGTGCGGCTGCTCAGCGGCCTCCTGCTCACCATGAGCGGCAACAACCCGTGAGTGAGGCGGGGGGCCCCCCGGAAGCGAAGAGGGGGAAAGGAGACCACGCAGCGATCGACATGAGGGGAAAAAAAACCCCACCACCACAACAAAGGAAGCCCTGCAGCTCACATCCTCCCATCGCTTAAAGGGCTGGGGATGATGGGCGTGGAGATTAGAGAGCTTGGAAGCTTGAAGATGGGAGGGGGGGGAGAGAAAACTACAACTCCCAGCTTAGCTGGCTGGTGGGCTGAGGGGGATTCTGGGAGTTGTAGTCCTCCCCCCACCCCCAAATCTTCAAGCTGCCAAGGTTGAGAAGCACTGGTCTTCTAGGCATTATGGGAGGTTGGCTCAGAAGGATGGGATAGGGAATCTTAAGCAGGGTGAGAAGGCACTGCCTGGGGATGATGGGAGTTCTAGCATCCTCCATCTTCAACCTCGGCCGAGGTTGAGAAACGCTGCTCTAGGGGAAGCTGGCTCAGAAGGATGGGATAGGGAATCTTAAGCAGGGTGAGAAGGCACTGCCTGGGGATGATGGGAGTTCTAGCATCCTCCATCTTCAACCTCGGCCGAGGTTGAGAAACGCTGCTCTAGGGGAAGCTGGCTCAGGAGGATGGGATAGGAACTCTAGGCAGGGAGTGGTCGGTCTGGGAAAGATGGGACTTGTAGTATGTGAGCCCCGTTGAAAGAAGCTGGGGGGGGGAACCTTACCTTGCAAATTATTTGCGGTAGAGTTTGCCTCCTGGGCTGCCTGGTCCTTGCTGCGTCGCCTCTTGTGTTTGGGCCTACCTCGCAGGGTGGGTGTGCCAGGGAGAGGCTGACACGCTCCCGACGGCGACTCTCAATCTCCGCTTGCCTTTTCTTGCAGGGAGCTCTTCTCCCCCTCGCAGAAGTACCAGCTGCTGGTCCACCACGCCGACTCCCTCTTCCACGACAAAGAATACCGCAACGCCGTCAGCAAGTACACCATGGCTCTCCAGCAGAAGAAGGCCCTGAGCAAGACCTCCAAAGTCCGGCCTTCCACCGGCAGCGCGGCCTCCACCCCACAGAGCCAGGTGGGCGCAGGGCCCACCCGCCTGGGCCTAACATGGATGGTCTCCGATCTTGGCAACTTTAAGACTTGTGGACTACAACTCCCACAATTCCTCAGACAGCTTAGAGAGAGAGAGAGAGAGAGAGAGATCTAAAATAGAAGTAATTTTAGACGTTTTAAATTGGTTTGTTATTTTTAAAATTGGAGCCAAATTTATATATATTTTAATTGTTTTAATATTTGTATTGTATGTTTTTTAATTCTGGCTGTTCACCGCCCTGAGTCCTCAGGGAGAAGGGCGGTATATAAATAGGAAGGAAGAAGGGAAGGAAATAGATACATACACACACACACACACACACATACATATATATGTCTATGTAAGTTTTCACGGGTATATATGTGTGTACAGTTAATATCTCGGGTTTCTTCCCATGTAATTGTAACTACTACCCCCTTTTAAGGATATGTTTACAATTACACAGAAAGAAACCCGAGATTTTTTTTTTAATTTATATTTATATGCTGCCCTTCTCCGGAGACTCAGGACAGCTTACAATGCCCACCACCATATTAACCATATTAATGGTTAATATGCCCACCATATTAACTGTACATACATATTCATATACACAAACACACACACACACACACACACACACACACACATACATTTTTTAAAAAAATTGATTTATATGCCGCCCTTCTCCGGACACTCAGGGTGGCTTACAATGCGTTAAGCAATAGCCTTCATACTTTTGTATATTTTATACAAAGTCAGTTTATTGCCCCCACAATCCGGGTCCTCATTTTACCCACCTTAGAAAGGGTGGAAGGCTGAGTCAACCTTGAGCCTGGTGGGATTTGAACTTGCAGTAATTGCAGGCAGCTGGATGTTAATAACAGTGCTTTAGTCTGCTGCGCCACCAGGGCTCATATATATATATATATATATATATATATATATATATATATATATACACATACACGCACACACACACACACACACACACATATATATATATATATATATATATATATATATATATATATATATATATATATATATATATATA
>WNWU01000081.1:576816-600940 GCA_012654045.1 Ptyas mucosa
CATCTTTTTAGGGAAAAAAACATCATTTGATTCTCCTTTCAGATAGACTGTTGCACTTGGATGAGTAATCATCACAGCTTTCCCCCCCCATCACGCTTCCATTTTTAATACAGTAGAAGCAGAAATCCTCAAAAGGTTCCTTTCTGCGATTTGAACCTCCAGGCAAAATCCTATTGATTGATTGATTGATTGATTGGTTGGTTGGTTCAATTTATATGCCGCCCTTCTCCGGAGACTCAGGGCAGTTTACAATGCGTTAAACAATAGCCTTCATACTCTTTGTATATACCTGCTTAGTAGGGATTTGGGCCCTCCCAAGCGGTGTTCTTTTTTTTATACAAAGTGAGCTTATTGTCCCCACAATCCGGGTCCTCATTTTACCTCCCTCGGAAGGATGGAAGGCTGAGTCAACCTTGAGCCTGGTGAGATTCGAACTCGCAATAATTGCAGGCAGCTGGCAGCTAAATCCACTGCACTTTAACAGCACTTCAGTCCACTGCACCACCAAGGCTCTTCCACCCCCTCCCAAAGCAATCCTTCTGGGACGCCTTGAGACTTGGCAGGCCAGGTGAGGATTCCAGGCAGGGACCCCCCCCCTCCCTCCCTCCCTCCCCAGGCCATGATCTTTTCTGCCTCCCCTCCTCCCCAGTTTGGATCCCAACGACCAGAAGTCGCTGGAAGGCATGCAGAAAATGGAGAAAGAAGAGAGCCCCACCGACGCCACCCAGGAAGAGGATGTGGATGACATGGAGGGCAGCGGAGAGGAAGGCGACCTTGAAGGTAGCGACAGCGAGGCGGCCCTGTGGGTCGATCAGGAGCAGTGGTTCCGTGGGCAGTGAGGGAGCCGCGGAGGGACGGCGCAGCACTTAACACGCCATGGGGGGGCGTCTGGCATCCTCGCCTTCCTTGGCAACGACAGGAATGTGGATTGAGGGACAGGCCGAGGCCCAGACCCATGAAAAAAGAAGAATATTCTGCTTCTCCGTCATGCGTGTCAATGCTATTTATGGACTGCGAAGGCCGAGTTGTGTTTTAGGGGTGGGGAGCAAAGAGGCCCCGGCCTCCGAGTGTAATTTCAAGTCCTTTCTAAAATTAGACCCCCTTCAAAGAGATTCTTAAAAGTCTTTTTTCCGAACATGCCTTTGGAAATCATCGCAAAAGTAATTTACGCTTTATCCCCCAGCGGCGTTAAGGGTGGGAAGCTAATTCTTTCCTTTGGTGGAAGGGAAAGCTTTTATTCGGAGCTTTTAGAGGCCCAAACGCCTCCAGGAACTGGCAGTAGGGGGTTGAAGGAAGGAGGGAGAAGCAGTTTTTTCCAGCTTTTCTCCCCCAACTCCTGAGTTTTGAGTGCGAGGTTTAGCGTGCATGTTTTTTTTGAAAACGGAAGCGTGCTGCTTCAGGATACCGATTGAAAAACGACCGTCGAACGTAGAATTCAAGGTGTGTGGTTTTTTTTACAAAGCTTAATGCACAAGTGACTTTCCTTTTGGATATTTGTGGATATTAGATATAGCGGGATGGACCAGCGCCAAGCAAAGAACAGGTGTAACCCCAATTAGTCTTGATTTAAGCTTCGTCCCTTCCCTAGAAAAAGGAGTGTTAAAAATTCGATTTTCCGCCTTCAAATTCCGATTCGGCTCCCATTAAACGAGTCCGTTTGGCCACAGGTTACGCCAGGCCCATCCCGTCGCTCGGGTGCAAATGGCGTTCAGCGTTTTCGCAAAGGAACGAGTAGTCCCCGAGATTCTCTTTTCTGCACCCCCCCTCGGAACTTTTATTTCTTGGCTATGTTCAGGGAGGGGGGGGTGCGCTTTTCACACGTACCCTTGTAGTAATATTTCACCATTTCTTGAGAATAAATGTGTACTGTTCTGTTGAAATAAGCTGCGTTCATCCGTTTTGGTAACTCGACCTGTCGGGTAATTGTCATGTCCTTAAAAGTGTTTTTATTATCCGTTTTCCTTTTTTAGAATAGAGTAGAATTCTTTATTGGCCAAGTGTGATTGGACACACAAGGAATTTGTCTTTGGTGCATACGCTCTCAGTGGACATAAAAGATACGTTCATCAAGATCATAAGGTACAACACTTAATGATAGTCATAGGGTACAAATAAGCAATCAGGAAACAATATCAATATAAATCATTAAGGATACAAGCAAGAAAATTACAGCCGTAAAGTCATAAGTGGAAGGAGATGGGTGGTGGGAACAATGAGAAGACTAATAGTAATAGTAATACGGACTTAGTGAATAGTTTGAGTGTTGAGGGAATTATTTGTTTAGCAGAGTGATGGCGTTTGGGGAAAAACTGTCCTTATGTCTAGTTGTTCTGGTGTGCAGTGCTCTATAATGTGGTTTTGAGGGTAGGAGTTGAACAGTTTATGTCCAGGATGCGAGGGGTCTGTAGATAATTTTCACAGCCCTCTTTTTGACTCGTGCAGGATACACGAGTTTTTTTGTGGACTTTTACCTCTGTAAGTTACAGGTTTATCTTATTCAGTTATTTAATTCTGTTGAACGCTAATAAGAATTGTTAGTGGGTTTTGTTTTTGGTTTTTTTAAAAGTATCTTTTATCTACCAGACCTGGATGTAGAAGTATGCCGTGGCTGAATCACATCATTCTGCCTCTTAAGCTTCTTTTCATTGGGTGAAAATGTTATAATTTATTTTACATCGAAGGGAGCCTGGCTGAGCTCTTTTGCACCCGACAGGTGAGGGCTAATAATTCCTGCTTACCAGCCCGTGCTTTGTCCCTAATATTTTTTGGACAAGCCGCCTCTGGTCTTGCAAAGGGGTGGGCGGGCTTAATCACCAACACTTAACACTGGGGAGCGTTTGCGTGTTTCACAGCGGTGACAGGTGTTTACATCATTAAACCCATGTTTAAAATTCCCGACCGCTTTCTTTTCCGTTCTCCAGCCTACAGAGAAACGGACCTTAATGGCCTTGAAAAATGACAAGTCCTTGAATCCGCAAAAGAAGCTGGGTCTTTTCCCCGCAGGCTTTTCTTTTCGCAATTATGATAATTGTGATTAGATTTCAGGCTGCGAGTTGGACGCCCACAAGCTATGAATCGCTTGCTCCAAAAAGCTTGGAAGTATTGTATAGCAAAGGGACAAACAAGGGTGACATTTATTTCTCATGCCAGAAACGGGGACAAAGTGCCCCCCCCCCGTTTCCCTGAGCAACTGAGCTCTGGTAGAGGTTGGGTTGCTTGATGCTTTTTTCCCCCCAAGGAAACCACAGGCTCTTTTCACCCCAAAAATTCAAATCAAAGAAATCAAAGATTCACTTCTTTTGAGTTCCAGCCACCTTTTAAAAAAAGCTAAATTGCCAACGGATGCAAAAGAGTCCATCATTCGAGTCTGGAAGACACGTGAGTTCCAAAAAGCTACTTACAGCTTAATTACCTAAGACAGGGGTCAGCAACCTGTGGCTCTGGAGCCGCATGTGGCTCTTTCATCCGTCTGCTGCGGCTCCCTGTCACTGGTCGGCTCCACGATTGATAGGGCTTTTGGTTAGGATAGGTAGAGGAAAAAGGATGCGGCACTAGGAGAAACTATGGTGGGAGAACCGGACTTCCAGTCGGCTGCAGAGTTGAATGGGGGGGCTTCCAGTTAGGACCTTTGTGGCTCTTTTGAGTGTTTTAAGGTTGCCGACCCCTGACCTAAGAGATCCAATGACTGGAAACGGAATAATCCAAGTTTCTTTGATTCTGATCATCTCTGGCTAAGTTGCAAAGAGAGAGCATCACAGGTGGTATTCAGCCGGTTTTGGAGAACCGGTAGCAGAAATTTTGAGTAGTTCGGAGAACCGGCAAATACTACCTATTGGCTGCCTCCCAGCTGATCGAGTCCCAGGTCTGCACAGGAGAACGGAGCTGGAAAGCAGGTTAGTGAGGTGGGGAGGGAATGGAGATTTTACAATATCCTTCCCCTGCCACACCCACCAAGCCACGCCCACAGAACCGGTAGTAAAAATAAATTTTGAATCCCTCCACTGGAGAGCATCCTTGCAAACTCCAGTCCTTGAAAATACATCGAAGGCAAAAAGCGTTACTGTAGAATAAGTTTTTATTTTACCCGAAACCAGGATGGTAGTGTGATGTTCCATCAGACGTTATTTACAACTTCTAAAAAAAAAAAAGAAAAAAGTCACACATGCGATCTTAGAAATGGGATCCGAAGGGCTCCCAACGCCGGGAGCCACGCGACAAAAGCCTCGGCCACCGTTTCGCCCGTGGGAATTCCCTCGAGGTAGGATCCAGACGACGGCGTGTCTCCCGTGCGCCGCCGCTCGCGTTTGAAATCCATCCGAGAAAAGTATCAAGGAAGGAAAACAAGGGTTCACCCGCTTGCTCGGATAAAATGCATCACGACTCTTGTGTGTATTGCACTGAACGACTTTTATAGAGTTAAAATAAGTTACGTGACTACAGTGCAAAAAAGAAGTGTCTTATTTGCACGCTCCAGGTTATTATTTTTTTTTTGTTTCCTTTTTTAAAAAAAAAAGAAGCAGCTGAAGTTATGGAATTTGAAGGTTTAAGAGTTTTCTTAAAACATTTCAGGAACGGTACCATCCATCAATGATCTGTATAAATAGAACTGCATATTGTACAGAGCTGTTTAAACTGTTAACTTTTTTTTTTTTAAAGATACAATAGAGGTCATCGGCTACGTACAACTGAAAAGCATGCATTGACAGTCTAATACTGTACATTTGATAAAGGATCATAACATTTTACACAATGAAAATATGGAAAAAAAGGAGGGAGGGGGAAAAAAAAACTTGGCCGGATCATCACTCATATTTCTTGCTCAGCAGGTAAAGGGAGCCTCGTCTTCATGCATTCCCAGAACATCTTTTGCAAAGGTTTTATCCGTTAAAAACTATATTGCACAGTTTGGTAGATCTGTATATATATAAACTTTTAGTCGTAAGAGCACCACACACTTCCTTCACGGAACACAAGTTTGCAGTTCAATTTTTTTTTTTCCTCCTTCGCTTTCGGGAAGGTTTTTTTTAAAAGTTTTTTTTTTTCTCCAATGTACAAGACTCATGCAGATGTTTTCAGCAGATGCGTTGCTAAAGACACATGCAAGAAAATTAACCTTACAATTCTGCGAAAATTGGTTTAGGACTAAATGATTTTACTCCAGTATCACTGCAAAGGAAAAAAGAGAGAGAGAGAAAGAGAGAAAGAAAGAGAGAGAGAGAGAGAGAGAGAGAGAAGAAAACATTAGTGATAAAAGACAGATAAAGAAAGCATAATAAAAGCAAAAGATTGCTTTTTTTTTCTTTAAGACTTAGTAGCGATAGGCAATTGATCATAACTTCCCACGATCCAACAGGAGAATACAGGTTAGTGAAAAAAGAACCAGCATTAAAAAAGCTAAGAGGACATTTAGAATTAGCAGGTTTTCATCTACCCCGAAAGCTGCAAGCTGGTTAGTGGATCAGACACAAATGCAGCCAATTGTGGAGTTGACACTCTCTTCAGAATTGTACCTTGCACCTTTAAGACCCCAGAAGTACAAACAAGGGGCTTGTAACCCCTCTCTTAAGGGGAGGGTTGAACCCTAAACATCTGGAGCCCAACTGAATCTAATCCATTCATCCATCTTCACTATTTAAGAGAGTGAGTCAGATTAAGGACTTTGAAAGCGCAGGCAACTTTAAAACAGCATTGTTACTAGCAACTGGTTTTCTTCCAGAAAAATCTACATCCACCCTTGGCATGTAGGCCACTCGTATTTCCAGATTCCTAGGTCTCCTTTGCCCATCGTAACCAACGGCCTTTCAACGCAACCCTTGTCTTAAACCATTTTGAGTTTTTTTTTTCCCCGTCAAGGCTTTCCCAGTCATTGTGCTAATGCGGAATGACTAGCTCGCTTAAGCTTTCTCCCGATTTAAAAAAAGAAATAATAATTTCAGAGGCATTCATTCACAAACAAAAGGCAACTTGTGAGTGACGGGAGGTTAGGAATCTGCCAAGTTTTGCTTCATTTCTTGAACGGAACAAAATCTCTTAGCAAGTAAGAGACTCCGAACCGCAGATCAAACTGTCCACCATCTACCCATTAGCTCTAGTCATTTTTTTTCCCCTGAAACCTTCTGACCAGATTTATTCTACGGTGCCCGTTTGATCCATTCCCTCTGAATAAAACCTTTCCAACCTGCCTTTTGTCATAGGCTGAGGGGTATGCCAAAAAGTACCCATCTCTTTTGGAGAATTTTTTTTTTTTTGGTGCGCGGATGGGTAAAAAAAATGTGCTGCTAAAGCCATGAGCAGAGATTAGGGAACCGATGGTTAAGCAGTGCAAGATGTGCAACAAGACAGGTATGAGGACACAAGACAAATCTGCATTGTTGTTGCATGCTTTGTCTCTCCTGAAATCCTCCCTTGCTTTCTCCTTGCATGCAGTTAAATTTTTTATCGGGGGTGGGTGGGTGTCCTGGGTTATTTTACAATCGCAAAGCGAAGGGTCCCTTTTCGGATGCTCCCCGGAGACAAAGGAAAGTTCAAAACCCAGCAGCTGTAAATCTATACCCAAAGCGATTTAGAAACGGCAACAAGCCACATTCTGCTGATTTAAGGGGACAGCTGTATTGTGTAAATAAAAGAAAAGGGAGAGAAACGGATACCAGGGGCAGCTCAGCTCTGCTTTTAAAAATAGATCCTCCTGCTGTCTTAGAATCGGTTTGTGGACCAAGGCACGTTGAGGAGGGAGGGAGGGAGGGAGGGAGGACGCTGGGTTGGGTGGTGTTTGCAAAAATCAAACTTAACCTGGGAATGAAGACCGACTGCAGCCGTTAACTCACACTCGTCGTTTGTGCAGATGGAAGAACAGCACAGACTCGCATCCTTTTGGAAGCGATGGGCCTGTGGATCCGAACTATGCAAAGAAAAACCCCTATGGATGCGCACCTAGACCTTACAGCCACGGTTAATCCTCCGGGCTCAGCTAGTCCAACTCTCTAACTCGCCTTCTAAATCAAGCATGTCCTGAGCAACGTAGGCCGAAGTTAGGTTTCGACAATTTAAGAAGTCCCGCCTCTCCGTACAAAGCCAGGCATTCTCTTCCTTAGCAAAGCCTTTCCTACATTTTCGGTGCATCTTTCAAGCAAACCTCAGGAAGAGCCGAGTGCTGACAAAGAGAACCTGGTAGATAGCACTGATGATGTTCCCTAGTTGGGTCATGAAACGTCTGCATGGAAACAGCCAAGTTCAGACAGTACCAAGCTCAGCCACTCAGAGGCTGGTCCTCCCCCAGCCCCCTCCCCACTTGTACTGATGATGTTACATAGTCAGATAATGAAACATCTGCAGGAAAACAACCAAGCTCAGAGAGCACTAAGGACTATACAACTCCTCCTCTTTCTCCCTTCGCTTCCTCCTCCTCCACTCCGCAAACCCCTCAACCCTTCTAGCACTGATGATGTAACCTAGTCGGGTCATGAAACGTCTGCAAGAAAACCACCAACCTCAAGAGAGCATCGAGGACCCCAGGGAGACCCTGTTTGGGACTCCGAATATTTTGAGGAGCCTAGAAGGGAGCATGGCCCAGGGATTTTAGAATAAAGGCAACCGATTTGAGTCTCTCGAGATTTAAATCAGCAGAAAGGAGAAGGGGAAAGGTTTTTGTGCTCCGCTAGGGCAGAAAATGTAGGCTAGAGAAATTGCAATGGGGAGAACCACGAGCATTGGTTTATTGAGGTCCCTGGAAGGACACACAGCATAGGGTCCCTCATGTTTCCGCTGTTACATACATAGCACAAGCACCACCATCGAAATGGGAGAGAGATACTCACTTCAGTCGATGAAATGTTGGAAGGCATTGGAGAGAAACACCACACAGTTAGACTGTTAATGAACTTACATATCGATACAGGACTCGGTTTGGGGAGGCAATAAACAGACACCATGCACAGACATTGATCACAAGAGAACGATGGTGGTTAGTGCCACAGGGCGGGGTGGGTGGGTGGGAGAGAAAAAATAAAAAGAGTTCCCTACAATATGTTCATTGCGTTACGTGGTATTTACAGATTTTTACAACACACAAACACAGACACAAAAGTTGTTAACTTATTGGCTGCAGCCCGAGATGAGGCTAGCAGATGGTAACCTCGACAAGGTGGCACGGAGAATTAACAGGCCTAAACCAAAAAAAAAAAAAAAAGGGGGGGGGGAACCCCAGAGAGAAATGCCAGCTCTTTAAAAAAAAAAAAAAACCACAAAAATTCTGAGCCAACACAATCAAGGTTTAGTTGTAAATGCCCTGATTAATAACAGGAATGGAAGAGGGGAGGGAGAAGGAGAAGAAGAAGAAGAAGGAAAAAAAGGCCGGACACAAGAATTAAAATGGAATTTAGGTTAGAAATGAAAATGCCAAACAGAATGGTCTCGATTTTAAAAGAAAATTTATTCTCTCTCTTTTCTTCTTCTTCTTCTTTTTTTTTTTTTTTGTTCTTCCATCCAGATTGCCTCCCCCCCACCCCAATTCCTTCCTTCTGTTCCTCTCCCATCCCTTCCCATAATGGGCAATGCTGGTGAAAACAACCTCGTTACAGTAAAAATACAGACGATATTTAAATAAATAGTTTTGTTTCTGCTTTTTGTTTTTGATTTTTTTTAAAAAAAAAAGAAAAACAAAAACCTCTACACGGGGATATAGAAACGAACGAAACGAGGAAAACAAAAACAAAAACCCCACCACCTAAATTTTAGCGGGATGCCTCTCAAAGTGACGTTTTCTGCACCGGCGAGATCAACAAGATACCAAGGAGAGAGTGTAAGCAAGGTATTTTTTTCTGGGAAATACCTTGTGAATATTTGTAAATACGTTGTAAATATCTAAAGCAGGGGTCTCCAATCTTGGCAACTTTAAGATTTGTGGACTTCAACTCCCAGAATTCTGGCTGAGCTGAGGAATTCTGGGAGTTGAAGTCCACAAGTCTTAAAGTTGCCAAGATTGGAGACTCCTGATCTAAAGGATAACTGTGTGTCAAATGCAAAAAATGAAACCAAACCAAAAAAAAAAAAAAAGGAAGGAAGGAAGGAAGGAAGAAAAGAAGAAAAAGAAATTGAGGTGTCTGGTTTTCCCAGTGCAGAAAACGCCCAACTGAATGATAAATTAGGATTAGATGTTCAACCATGCAGCAGACATGAAGAGAGTTTCGCATGCTTCTGGTTTAAGGGAGGAAAACGTCTCTCCCACGACACTCATTCCCCTAAAATCTGCTACCAATCACGGTTTTCTCAAAATGTGACCCCCCTGCCCCCCCCCACCCACCCACCCCAGCGCTGTCATCGTTTTTACAAGGATGAGTGAACTATGAAACAGAACACTGTACATGCGTCTCCTCTACAAAAAATATTTGCATAAAATAGTGTTTAATTTCTCTGTACATGTCGATGGACACCCTAGTTCGTGTATAAAAGAAGCGGGGTGGGGGGAGAAGAGGACTCACCCCCCCCTCCCCACACAGGGGGTCAGGGGAAAGAAAAAGGAAAAGGGAAAAATTAAAAAAAAAAGAGGAAAAAAAAACCCCAGAGTCTAGAATATGGAAACCTCAGTCACCGGCAAACATGTTCATGTGAAAATTCAGCAGAATAAGACAAATTGCTTGGAACAATTTTTTTAAAAAATCGATTTTTTCTTTTCTTTTCTTTTCTTTTTTAAGTTAAACATCTCTCTGACTGCCAAGCTACCGCTACAGGACTTCAGGTCAAGAAAAAAACATGTCACTAAAGTTAGTGTCTGTGCTATAAAGCCAAATCAACAACGGCAAGGACAGCAGCACGAATGGCCACGAGATCCCTTCGGTGCATGCAGACAAAGGACGTGGTTTGGTGGCGGGTGGCACGCTATCTTTACCCGGCTCTAGGTAAGTACGGGCCACAAATTTAAGAGTCTCGTCCAGCAGGATCACCGGCAGGGAGATCTTGAGCACCATCAGCCACTGGGTCACGTTCAGAGGGGTGATCTGGAAAATCAGCTGGGGAAAGAGAAGGCGGAGGATCAGGCGGGGAGTTCGGGCAAAGGGCCGGATCTGGCAGGCCCGTGGGGGAGGGCCTTCTCTGTGGCTGCCCCAGCTCTCTGGAACCAGTTACCTCCTGTGGTCTGGACCATCCCCACCCTATTGGCCTTTCGAAAAGCGATGAAGACCTGGCTTTTCCGGCAGGCCTAGGGCCGTTGACCTCGCTCTTACGATCTTGTGAGATCTGGCCATGGATGGTGTGAATGGGTTTTAATGTTTAAATGTTTAAATGTTTTTATAAAGGTTTTTTTTTAAATGCATTGTAAGCCGCCCTGAGTCTCTAGAGAAAGGCGCCATATAAGTTGAATGGATTAATGAATGAATGAATGAATAAATAAATAAATAAATTTATTTAGGATTTAGGAGGAGCCTGGTTTAGCTCAGCAGACTAAAAAAAGCATAGTGATCAACACCAGCTGCCTGCAATTACTGTAAGTTCGAATCTCACCAGGCTCAAGGTAGGCTCAGCCTTCCATCCTTTCTAAAGTAGGTTAAATGAGGACCCAGTTTGTGGGGGCAATAAGCTGACTTTGTATAAATATACAAAAGTATGAAGGCTATTGCTTAACGCATTGTAAGCCGCCCTGAGTCTCCGGAGAAGGGCGGCATATAAATCGAACCAATAAATAAATGAATGAATGAATGGGTGATGTGCTCGTAAAGGCAGAGTTTGCTTTTGTTTCTGCAATAAGCAGCTGGGAAAGAAGTCTAACTCTTTTGAGGTTTAGCAAGCTGGGCTTCTGATGCTCCCCTTCCTGCCCCCCACCTCCCCCAATGTGTGCGTTGCAGGGACTTACTGGCAATGGTTCTACATAAAGGATGAGGAAGTGAAGAGACATGGACAAGCAAATGGATCCCAGGAGCCAGACGTTCTCCCACGGAGGCATCCTTAGCAAGGACTGGTTCTCCGAGAGGCTGAGGGAGGAAAAGAGAAAAAAGGTTGGCGGCAGGAGCTCGTGGGAAGGGAGGTACAGGGGTTTCAGCTCAATCCCTCTGGAGGGCCTATGAAGGGGAAGACTGCTTTAATGGAAAATGGAGTGGTGAGGAGGAGGAGGAAGAGGAGGATGGAAGGAAGAGGAGGAAGATGAAAGGAAAAGGAGGAGGAAAAGGAAGAGAAAGAGAAGATCTCTTCCTCATTGCAGGCATCCTAACCTGTTAAGGGCGTTGCACATCTCTATGGTGACCAAGACGGAAAGCGCCATGGTCATAGGATAGGGAGATTCAAACACCACACAGTCGACTCCTTCAAAATCCGGATTGTCCTCTTTGCACTGCAGGAAATGACTCTGAAAAACAGCAGAAGGCAACGTTAATCTCAACCCAAAGAAAACCCAGGGCCAATTTGCTCTTTTCTCTACCCCAAATTCATCAAAGCACCATCAACAGCATAACACCGTTAAGAACAATGTTTTGTTTGGTGTTTTTTTTAAAAAAGCCCACGGTTTCTAATCAGATTATTATTGTTAAGCAGGGATTCCTTGGATGAGTAAGAGGATTTTCCGCAATACTTGTGAATAGTTTTTAATAAGATTTTTGAGCCCGTGTTCCAATGACATGCCATGTAGCAGGCTGCAACCCCCCCCCCCTCAAAAAAAACCCTGGCTAAGCTTCGTTCGGAAGACAAGTTGCCAAGAACCGAAATATCAAGAAGGAAATACCAGCTGGTAGTAGGTAACTCTCGGGCCCCCGTCCGCAGCGATGAACCACCAAGCCGCAGCACCGACTGTGGCAGCTCCGACGTAGCCTTGAGGAGAAGAAAAAGCATGGTAAGTCTTGCGCCACTGAGTTAATAGCCACCCCACCAATGGGCCACGACTTCTTGGCTCTCCCTCTGCCATCGTCCTGCAAGTTTAAGTCTTATTGATCAAGTTCTCACAACTGGATTCCTTCCCACGTCAGATCTCTGACTCAGAACAAATCCAGGAAAGTGACTAGGTCAGTGGTTCTCAACCTGTGATCCGCGGATCCCTCGGGGGCTGCAATGGCACAGGGTGGCCGCAAATGTTTGAATCTTGAGTTGAGTTTTGGTGGACATAAAAGGTATTTAAGGAGGTTCCATGGTGAAGAAAAGGTTGAGAACCACTGGGCCATGTTGTACGAGCGAGAAGAGTTTGGCGTACAAAGCCTTGAGTTGTGTGGACTCTGCTTAAACAAGGCCTCTGTCTTTTGGGATGCTTGTTGCATTCATCCTTGGTTAACCCCCTGGCATAAAAACCAGACTTGAAATTGTGTTTTAACACAAAGCAATTGCAGGACAAAATCCTGCACTCGGAGGTCCTGCACAGACAGAACCACTGACTTGACTGCAACTTCTTAAAAAAAAAGAGGAATAGGGAGGAGAAATGGATGCAACCCCCGAGAACTAATTTTGGTACCCAAAGACGATCTTCTGTTACCGTAACTTGCTACAAACTCGATTTTTATGACTCTGTCCGATTATGGTAGTGTTTCTTAAACTTGGCCACGTGAAGAAGGGTGGACTTCAACTCCTAGAATCCCCCAGCCAGGCATAGGAAATTGAAACCCACCCATGTTCAAGTGGCCAAGATTGAAAAATACTGAATTAAGGGGGAAGGGAATTCTTCTCTGCTCTCTCTAGTTCCGTGGCGCTCAAGCAAAACACTCACATCCGATCGCCAAGTAACGGAAAAAGAGCCACCCGGAGATGAGGGGCTCTTTGGGGTTACGAGGTGGCTTGCTCATGATATCCAGATCAGGGGGGTTGAAGCCCAGGGCGGTGGCAGGAAGTCCGTCGGTCACAAGGTTGACCCATAACAGCTGGACAGGGATTAAAGCTTCCGGGAAGCCCAGTGCGGCAGTCAGAAAGATGCTAAAGGAGGAGAAGAAAGAACAGAGGTTAAGCCATGTTAATGCCAGGGAGTGTTTTAAGCTACGATTCTTAGAGGTTAAACTACAACTGGCCTCTGGTTTTTCACACTTTCAGAGCAGAGCAAGCGGACAGCGGGAAGGAAGGCTTGAACCCTGCCTGACAGGGTGAAGTGTCCTCAATGGAGAGAGAGAGAGATCGCTGGGTTCCCTTCTTTTATTCTGGATAAGGCTTCTCCAACCTGGGCAGCTTTAAGACTTGTGGACTCCAATCTCCAGAATTCCCCAGTCAGCCACGTTTTATCTTGTATGCTGCCCAGAGCAGCTTGGAAACAAGATGGGCAGCAAATAAAACTTCATAATAAATAAATAAATGAATGAATAATAAAGTTGAGGTTTACAAGCCTTAAAATTGCCAAAGTTGGGGGCTCCTGTTCTAAACCCTTAAAAAACTACCTTGGGATCCAGTTATACATCTAGATAGGCCTGTTCTCAAGACCGAGGAATGATACCCCAAGTTTGGTCCCTGTCAATCTTCTCTCTTTCCAGAGGGCGAGGCAGATACCCACAGCGGCTGCCAGGATAAATCCAGCCCGTGTTCTGCTCCTAGCTGCAAACGCCCAGGTTACTCACCAGACCACTTCTCCAACGTTGGAGGAGATGAGGTAGCGAATGAATTGCTTCATGTTATTGTAGATGGCCCGGCCTTCCTCCACAGCAGCTACAATGGTGGAGAAATTGTCATCCGCCAGTACCATTTCCGATGCCGTCTTTGCCACGGCCGTGCCGGATCCCATGGCAATTCCAATTTCTGCCTTCTTCAAAGCCGGGGCATCGTTGACGCCGTCTCCTGTCTGGGATAAGTTTTGGGTTGGGTCAGGATGCTCAAAGACTGTAGCCAGCCAATAACCTTGGAATTGGCTGAAACGTTTCTGGAACCCTTCTGGAGTCTCAGAATAGATTAATAAATTCTATTTTGATTCATCCCCTCCTGAACAGAAAGTCCTTGACATTTTAGTTGCTAAGCGAGACAGTCGTTAAGCGGGTTTTGCCCCATTTTACAAGCTTTCTTGCAACAGTTAAACGAATCACTGCAGTTAAGTTACTAATTCAGTTGTTAAGTGAATCTTATTCATGAAAAAAAGCCCAACAAAGAATGTTCTTTCTGCGCCAACTCAGGAAGTTCAAACTGCCCAAGGAGCTGCTGATCCAGTTCTACAGAGGAATGATGGAGTCTGTCATCTGCACCTCTTGTTGGTTTAACCCAACAAGACAGACAGAGACTTCAGAGGATCATTAGAACTGCAGAAACAACAATGGCTACCAACCTGCCTTCCATGGAGGACCTGTCTACTGCACGAGTCAAAAAGATAACTTATAACTTCGAAGGGTCACTGAAGGGCTACTTGTATGTTATCTCAAGACCCAACATCTGTGCACAAAAGGCTACTGCTTATTTGCAGTCCCCACAAGCACACTTACCATAGCTGTGATGTCATCGAAGGACTGGAGAAACTCCACGATTTTGGACTTGTGGGAGGGTTCCACCCGGGCGAAACAGCGGGCGTTCATGCAGGCATCTCTCTGGCCGGATGGCGAAAGTTCATCAAACTCCCGACCGGTGAAGGCTTTGGCGGTGACGTCCTCGTCTTCGCCAAAAATGCCAATGCGCCGGCAGATGGCCACCGCCGTCCCCTTGTTGTCGCCCGTTATCATAATCACACGGATGCCCGCTTGCCGGCAAAGCTTTATGGAGGAGGCCACCTCGATGCGGGGCGGGTCCAGCATTCCCACGCAGCCCACGAAGGTCAGGTTGGTCTGAAAGGGGAGCAAGGCCAGAGGCGGTCAAGGGGTCTCGAGCAGAAGGAAGCTGATTGCTTTGCCACAGCGGAGACCCCAAAGTGGAGATTGACAAGGATGTACGGTTATCGTTATTACTTTGCAGCTTTTAAACATGTAACCTGCCACATCTTTTTTTTCTTTTCTTTCCTTTCCTCTTTCCTTCCTTCCACCCTTCTTTCCTTCCAACTTCTTTCCACTCCCCCTCCACTAATTTTCCTTCCTTCCAATTTTTTTCCTTCCTTCCAACTTTCTTCCTCTCTCCTTCCACTAATCTTCCTTCCAACTTCTTTCCACTCTCCCTCCACTAATTGTCTGTCCTGTCCTGTCCTTTCCTTCTTTAGAGGGAGAGTTCATCTCGATCTCACAGGTCTAGGGCATAGTGTGATCTGGGCAAGCTAGATGACGAAACGCAGAGCTTCATAGGCAGCGACTCAGCTCACCACCGAGGTGGTCCACCCACCCAATCTGGGACTCCCACCCAGCAGCTCAAATCAGCTCCGTTTAGACTCCAACGATGAAAACATCGTCCTGACATCAAACCAACCTCGTAGGTGATGAAGCTTGCAGAGTCTTCCAGGTTCATGTCCTCCTTTCTCGGCGGGTTGTCGTGGGTGGCCAGGGCCAGGCAACGCAGCGTGTCCTTCCCGGTGCCCCACTCGCGGATGACTGTCATGATCTTCTGCTTAATCCCCGGGGTTAAGGGTACTTTCATGTTTCCTGCTCGGAAATGGGTGCACCTGTCAATCACTCCTTCTGGAGCGCCCTGTGGGAAAGCGAAAGAGGAACCAATTCAGCCTGCGGACTCTTTTTTACCTCTTCGTCGCAGAACCACCCCTGAGCCGTTTCACGAAGGGTACTTGCCTTCACAAACATCTTGGTCATGGCCGTCCGGCTAGGTTTGTTTGGAGTGCAGTAAACAGACATGGATTTCCTATCCCGGGAGAATTCGAGGGTGAATTCCTTCCTCATCAGCTGCTTAATCACCTGCATGGAGAGGAGGCAGAACCGGGGGGTTGGAACCAGCGTGCATGAAAGCACCCGGGTCGCCCCAGAGGCCCAGCGTTTTACAAGGACTGACCGAGTTGCAAGCGTTGGCCCGCTCGATCTTGGACAGGCCTTTCAGATCCGTGTCGAACACGTTCATCTTCTCCACCAGACAAGTCAGGGCGGTCTCGGTGGCTTCCCCGACCTTCTCATAAACTCCCTTCGCCTTTAAGAAGAAGAAAAAAGCTGCTGTTAGTACAAAGCAAAGGAGTCATTCATAATCATATACTATTATTTTTTGATTCATAAACATTTTGAATACAGTGTATTGTCAAGGTATTTCATTTACAAAAGAAAAACAAAGAGAAAAGAAAAAGAAATGTTAACGCATACATTGGTAACAATAGTAATAATATAACAGAATAGTTTTGGCTAAATTTCTCTTTATATTAGCTTATTTATAACTCTGTTGATTATATTGGCATATTTATAACTATAAAACATCATTATATTTAATTCATACATAGCATGGAAAAGTTACGTGCAAGACCGCAAAAAGAGTTTTGCTTGGGCAATTCCCTCGAATGCTACTCACTTCATTGAAATCCAGAGAGGAATCGTTACAGAGGGCGCAGATTGTAGCCAATTCAATGAGGCCATCGTACATGCAGCATTTGACGGATTTATTGTCTCTGTAACTGTTTGGGGATGGGAAAGAATCGGAGGGAGGAAAAAAAGAGATGAAATTTCAGACGATGTAAAGAATCCTAATTTATCAGTGAACTAATTGGATCCTAGGAGGAGTCACACAAATTGGAGCATGTTCAAACAAAAAATAAAAAAAAATAAAACCATAGAGGGCAGCAAATGGATGAAAATTGCTTTTAAGAGCTGGAAAATTTACAAAATTGGATGAATGCCATCAAAAGGACTGTTAGTTGAGAAGATTCTGGTACGTAGGCTTTTAGCAATAAATCTATTTAACTGAATAGGGCCTGACATTTCTAGAGCAAAAATCTAACTCTGAAAGACCCTTTTGGATTACATTTTCAAAAACAAAACAAAACAAAATAAAATAAAAGGGTAGAGAATTATCATATTCTCCCCAGGCAAGAGACAGAGAGCAAATATTAATAATATGTCTCAAATCATGGGCAGGTTTCCTGCTTCCCCAAAGGAAAACTATTACTTTTCAATCTACAGATTGGGGGGGTTTAAATCTACGGATCAAGTTCAATCCTCTTTTATAGCATCCATTTGATTTTCAGGCCCCGTAATTCTAGGCTTGGCCACACCGCACACCAAGAGACCAGTAGATGGATAAGCTGGCAAACAAAAAGGATGAACGTTCTCACATGTCTCCGACGGGAGCGTATGTTGAACCAGACACGGTGAATTCATTCAGAGAGCAGCTATCTCCTTCCACATGGTCCACAATGAACATCTGCCAGAGAGACACAAGGGTGTGATTACGCTCAACTAGCTGAGGCCACTTAGAACATTTTCACATTAAAGACGCAAAGTTTGATCAGCCAGCTTGCTCTTAGGAACTAAGCACGTTTTACTTTAAAGTAAGATCTAGCTGTACTTTTGAGAATATAGGTCACCTACAAGCTCTTCCGGTTGTTCCTTGAAATTATACCTTGACCCATTTCCTTCCTTCTCATCAGACTAGAACAGGGATCGGCAATCTTAAATACTCAAAGGGCCATTTGGACCGAATTCCCACAGAAAAGAAAACACCGGGAGCCACAAAACCCTTCCCGTGCCTGACTATTTCCTAAGCGGTCACAAAACTAGCGTATGTAGTTGAATTAAATGTTCTGTTTTCTTCTAAAACTTTTCTTGGATTTATCCATGGTTGGCCTACTGGGGTCAAAAAGCAGTGTTGCACATTGGCGTTTGTGATGTATATTTTGAGCGACAGGGAGCCACAGCAGAGGGATGAAAGAGCCACATGCGGCTCCAGAGCCGCGGGCTGCTGACCCCTGGACTAGAACAATACACGAAGCCTTCTTCTCAAGTGGTCGGTTGAACCTCTTGTGCGCCTACCATTCAAAACGAGGGCCCCACATCAATAATCAGAAGGTGTCAGACCTGGCCCAACTTGGTCCCTTAGGAAAGAAAGACCCTCGACTCCATTTGTGGCAAAAAGGTTACTCTTACTAAAGCCAAGTGGTTACAGTAAGTGAAGCCAGAACAAAGAGTTTGAGAGTGAAAATTCCCCTAGTTAGCTTTCCCTTCAGTGGTCCTCACTCCGGTTATCACCCCACTGTCCAGTGACATTCAGAGAAGGTATTTTGGTACGCTGTGGTTGGTTGGTTAGATGGATGGGTTAGATGGTCCATTCCCAAGACCTTGGACTTGAGATATCTCAGCTATTGCTTGATTTCCCAGGTCTTCATCTCAGGTTCCCCCTGTCTCCCCCCCGCAGCCCCCAAGTTCCCTCTCCCCATAACGTATGGCAGGCTGGTATCTAGTGAGCGAACGGATGGCAGCTCTGACAGAAGGATGCTTCAGCTCAATTCACAGGAATCAGCTAGAAAGGCAATCTCAAACATCTTGAATGAAAAGCGTGCAAACATGTGAAATCCCCCCCCCCACTTCCACAGGTCTAGGGGATCCAAAAATGTAGAAAACGAACATAACGATGATACAGTCTTAATTTATGTCCCCCCCTCTCCTCCCCCAAGTCCCCTCGCCAAGCAACATCCAACTTGGATTCAGGCCACTTTGCTGTTACTACCCATCTTCAGCGCCATGAAAGTCTCAAGAATTTAAATTGCACCCACTTGGACTAGCTACGGTTTGGCAACGGCCGCTAATGGAGAAAAAACCCTTTCCCAGCATCATTAAACTTGCTGAAGAGAGATTTTCACATAAAATAGCTTTGACATGCTCGGCCATTTCTCACCAGCCCCACAAACTCCAGGAAATGTTTTTCTGCATTGCCTAATGGATCTGACACTATAGGACGAGAGGGGTTTGTTTTAAAAAAGGCAAAGTGAGGATTGTCCTGCCCTGCCAAAGATGCTTTCTGGAAGGAGAAGGAGAAGAAAA
Source organism: Ptyas mucosa (assembly GCA_012654045.1). Classification (NCBI taxonomy): domain Eukaryota; kingdom Metazoa; phylum Chordata; class Lepidosauria; order Squamata; family Colubridae; genus Ptyas; species Ptyas mucosa. Next base: position 595,575 of record WNWU01000081.1, read on the forward strand.
GGTTGGGGAGCTGCTTTGTGGAGGAGCCGTTCCGCTGCTCGGCCTCTACCCCCTGAAAGACGGGCGGTTATGCAAGATCCCTGCAAAGCGCCTCTCTCGGAATACAGATGAGCCTGGGCTTTGTGCGCTCTTTGTGCGCTACGCTCCAGCAGCCAAATGCGGGAGAGGGAGAGGAGGCAAGGCGCATAGGTAAGCAGCCCATCAGAAGAGGGAAGGAAGGTTCATTTCAGCTGTGGAAAAGACCCAGAAAAAAAATCTATTGACGTCTTTATGGCCGTTGACTCATTTGAGGCTCTTGCCTCGTCATCGCAACATCCTGCTCCAAGGGTGGCTGGAGGGGATCCCTTCCAAGATCCCTTCTTTTCCAAGAGAAGAATTCCTTGCTACCGAAAAAATGCAGTTTCCTTCCCTCCGGACTGCTTTGGAAAAAAGGCAATTTAATCAATATTTCACGGTGGCTCTGATCATCTTCCCTAGAGAATTGCCTGGGACAAGAACAAACCTCCCACTCTTAGGTTTTATAAACTAAGACCTGATTTCTTTTCCCCCCTCCCAGCCTCCTTTTATCTTCCCTAAGTGAGCAGAACTGGCTGGGTTAATAGGAAGAAGAGAGCGTGTTAAAAGCACTTTAACTTCCTTCTTTTTCTGGCTAAAATATATATATACATGTTAGGAGTCGATACAGTCTCTGTATCTAAATTAAATGTATTTAAATTAAAACTTGTATCTCGGCTTGCTGAATGATCGCGAAATAAAGGCAGCTTCTCTAAACCAGTTTTGCAAGAGTGGTTTGATAAAAATAAAAATCAGTTTTAGGACCAGAGATATTAAGACACACAGTTAACCCCAAATTTTACTGGTTCCCCCCTTCCTAACCCAGAGAAGCAGCTTACCCGGCAAACCGACATCTGGTTGGTGGTGAGGGTGCCCGTCTTGTCGGAACAGATGACTGAGGTGCAGCCCAGGGTTTCCACCGACGGGAGGCTCCGGACGATGGCATTCTTCTTGGCCATGCGACGGGTGCCCAGTGCTAGGCAGGTGGTAATGACGGCGGGCAGGCCCTCTGGAATGGCAGCCACCGCAAGGGCCACGGCAATTTTGAAGTAGTAGATGGCGCCCCGGATCCAGGAGCCGCCGTGGACGGGGTCGTTGAAGTGGCCGATGTTGATGATCCAGACGGCGATGCAGATCAGCGAGATGACCTTGGACAGCTGCTCCCCGAACTCGTCCAGCTTCTGCTGCAGGGGGGTTCTCTCTTGCTCGGTGGCCACCATTTCGTCACGGATTTTGCCGATTTCCGTGTTGACCCCGGTGGCCACCACGACCCCCATGGCTTTGCCCGCAGAAATGTTCGTACCCTGGATGAGGAAACAATCGGATTCAGGCATTTCAAGTGTTGGAAAAAAAAAAAAGACTATTAAAACTCCTCTCCCCAAAGTTCATTATTTCAGTGCAGTCTTACTGCAAGAATCTCATTTTAGCTGATCTGATTCAGCGCTCGTTACCTAAGGCTACAGTCCTCAAGGTTTTGCACCTGATTCTCTTCTTCAAATTGGAAACAGGCTTTGAGGTGCATAATTGTCGTCTGATGTATTTTATTCTTCTTATCAACCAAATAAGTTCTACCCAAAAATTCCGCAGGGAGCACGTTTCTTGATACTACATATAATCCTCTCCTCCCTCCAAAAATGTTTTCGTTCTTTTGCTCCTCATCGGTGCCTTGGTGCCCCCAGTTTAGAAGCAGAAATGTTCAGGCATACAATAATATACACATCTACGGTTCCTCTTTCTTTCCTAACTAGGTTTTAAGATTTAGACCCATTCCCCATTCATTACTTCGTTCTCCTGGTACATTGTCAAATTCTGCAGCACTCCAAAAAGGTCTGTGTTGGAGATTTAAAGTATAAGCAACCAACAGCAGCGTCGATTAGGTGTGCAAAGGAAATCAACACACAAGCAATGCTATCAGGGCTGACCAAGAGAGAGGAGGGCAGCATAGAAATTCGATGGATGGATGGATGGATGAGATCAGAAACTAGACCAGGCGTGTCCAATCCTTTAGCCATTGAGTGAAGAGGAATATATGTAAAGGTAAAGGTTTCCCTCGCACATACGTGCTAGTCGTTCCTGACTCTAGGGGGGGCTGCTCATCTCAGTTTCAAAACCGAAGAGCCAGCGCTGTCCGAAGACGTCTCCGTGGTCACGTGGCCGGCGTGACTCAACGCCAAAGGCGCACGGAACGCTGTTACCTTCCCACCCAAAGGGGGTCCCTATTTTTCTACTTGCAATTTTTACGTGCTTTCGAATGGCTATGTTGGCAGAAGCTGGGACAAGGAACGGGAGCTCACCCCGTTAGGCGGCACTAGGGATTGGAACTACCGACCTTTCCATCAACAAGCTCAGCGTCTTAACCATTGAGCCACCGCATCCCTTTATGTGTGTGTGTGTGTGTGTGTGTGTATGAACATGCCTGGTCTAGACATGTCTTAACAGCTTCTGAAAAAGCAGGCTTGCTTGATGGGGTCTTGCTTTGCAATTCTGTAATGAGATCACTGTGCAAAAGAAGATCTGAGTCCCACAGGGAGGACCTGAGTTTATAGGTGTCAGCACTAATATATATATATATATATATATATATTTAAACAGCAATGGTATTTACACAACGCCCTTTCCATTCATTCAAACCAACTGAACCGGTTTCCATGAACTGGCACGAGCCGGTCAATATTTGGCAAGACGGTGTACATATTGTGAACTTCTGAGGACTCACTCCACGTTCTCAAGGAACAGCTCCTGAAGTTCATCCAGGGGCTGGATGAAGAGGACATAAATTTTAATTGGGGTGACTGCCTCAGAACAGAGGCAGGGGAAAGGAGGGGGGGTGGGGATGGGGGTGGGGAATGGTTCTCAGCTGTTTTGCCAGACGCAGGAACAGCAGGAGAGGTTAAGGCCAGGATAATAAATCAGATAAATAGCCAGGACTCCAGTTATGAAATTCTTGAGTAGCAATTGATCAGTGATGTGGAAGTTCCCGCTCGAACACCAGAAGCCTCTTGTTCTCGGTACAAAAAGAACTCTTTAAAACTCTCCCCAAAAGGAAACCACAGATAAGGAGGGGAGCATTAGGCATTTCCAAGAGATTTCCATTTTTTTTCATTTTATGAATGATAATCTACAAAGTTTAGCTTAAAAAAACCCTTGGATCACCCTATGCTTACATCTACTAGACTAGACTAGACTAGAAATATGAAAGAATAGGATAGGATAGGATAGGATAGGACAGGACAGGATAGGATAGGATAGGATAGGAATAGCAGAGTTGGAAGGGACCTTGGAGGTCTTCTAGTCCAACCCCCTGCTTAGGCAGGAAACCCTATAGCATTTCAGACATTAAAATATATATATTGAGTTTTTAAGGCTCAATTCAAGGTGACCATTAAATCGGTGTTTTTCAAACTTGGCAACTTAAAGGCCTGTGGACTTCAATTCCCAGAATTCCCCAGCCAATATGATTGGATGAGTAATTCTGGGAGTTGAAGTCCACACGATTTAAAGTTGCTAAGTTTGAAAAACAGCGATTTAAACAATCAAGATAGATGTGATGTTGTCAGGGCATTCTAAACAGAGTAAGGAGAAGCTAATTTTGTTTTTAAATGAAGCACGCACCAAATGATCTCCAAAAAAACACACAGGTCGAGATTTTACTCACCGAAAAAAGCATATTTTTCTTGTCTTGGTTTACTGCCCGAGGATCAGGCACAGGGTCCGTGTGTTTAATTACCGAGACAGATTCACCTAGGAAAAAAAGGTCAAATGCCTTAGCACAGAAATGCGAATTCTCCCTGCACTTTGGATGTACTTTCTGGAGTGTTTAGCAAACCAACTTGGAAGCAAAACATCCCCCATTTGGTTTCTTCCCCTCCCCCACCCCCCATTCTAATATAATTTATCGGTTGTACTATTTTTTTTTACAAGCCATTTTGGCAATCAAATAATGGAAATAAGCCAGATACAACTACAACACTCCAAGAGGAAAGCTGAGACAACATGCTGGGCTCAACTTTTAAATTTAAGCCAGATAGGAGGGACTTTTTCATTTGGAATTAACTTTCCATGGGGAGGGAGGGAGAGAGAGAGAGAGAGAGGAAGGAACATGGACCCAGGGCAAAATAAAACAGGTCACCTTCATCATGACCACCATAATAGGACTTTGTCATCAAGGACAGATGTTTGCAACCCCAAGAAGCATCGCTTTTCTCTCGAGAACCCCCTACCTGTGAGGATCGACTGGTCAACTCGTAGAGTTGTTGATTTTATGGAAGTAATTCTGATGTCAGCAGGAACTTTGTCCCCAACTGTGAGTTGGGAAAAAAAAAAAGAGAGTGTGAGTTTAAGTGATCTGTAGGAAATCCAAAATATTTTTCCAGATGTGCAATGAGCATCAGACTAAGCACAATAATATTGGATGTTTATTCAAAAAGCACTTCTCCCTTGCCGGTTTATTTTTATTTCAGAATATTATTCCATGCCTTTCTTTGCCTTTAGACTTGTGTGGCGGGAAGCCTCACCGTGTGGAAGTTCCTCTCCTATAAAATGTTGGTACGTTACGTCTCATACTTCCACCTTTTAATTCAGGGAGAAATTACATTCTGCAAACCCAGCTTAGTGTAATCGTAAAGGCTATATTCTCACTCTAATACAAGTAGGAAGGTGCTAGTGGGTTTATTAGATTCCCGCTGGCATTTGGTTGAGCCAATGGGAACTGTTTCCTGATTAGGATCAATCTTGGCTTCGTTCTGGCATGGATCTTCTTAGTAACATGCAGCCAAGTGGAAGGGGTGCTTAAAACAGAGCTGTATTCTGTCTGATTTGGGGGGGGGGGGGGCTCAAAGAAGGACCACAAAAGCACCCAAGATTTGATATAGTTCTTTGTTCTTAAGACTGGCAGTGAGCAGCATCTGATAGCCAACATTATTATCCTTTAGGACAGGGTGTCCAACCTTGGCAATTGGAAGATGTGGCTGGCTGGAGAACTCCGGGAGTTGAAGTCCATCGGTCTTAAATTGGCCAGGTCTTAAAGGGGTGTCCAACAGGTCTTAAAAGTTGGACACCCTTGATTTAGGAGCTCCTAAAAGCCACGCAAAATCTGTATGGAACATTTATGCAAAATTCACTTCCCAGAGCTCCAGGCGGCACCGTTTCGTAAATGACTGATCCTGTCACGGAGAACAGTCTCCCCACACCAGGTCCCACTAGGCTTCCTGCAGGGAATTCAGCTGCTGAATTCCTACAGGAACTGCTTATGCAATTGGTAGCAATCGGAGACACAGAGGGAAAACCACAGTGTAGTCATGGTAAGTTGGCAA
>WNWU01000081.1:600950-632456 GCA_012654045.1 Ptyas mucosa
TTTTTTTTTTAAACAAGAACCCTTTATTTTGTTTTCAACCTGCTTGCACTTTTCTTTTTCCGCAGCTCAGCTGTCTTTTCAACTGTCTTTTCCCGTAACTCATATCTCAGGAAATGGGGGGGAAATGCCTTTCGTTTTTAAGATTGGTATCTTCCCATTTTAAATATCCTTCAAAGCCTGGATATTTTCCATGCAAAAGGCCCCTAACCCTAACACACACGTGTAGAAATCAGGGGCCGGTCATTTGCAAGGTGGGAAGATGTCCCTCTCCCTTCACAGCGTTTATTGCTTTTATAACAGTTTTTACAAGCAGAGAAAGGCAAACCAGCAACAGTGTTTTTATTGGTAGATACTACTCGCCCCCCCTTAAGATGCCATCATCCTGATGGTGAAGGCAAGGTGAGATAATACAAACCAGAGCCAGAATGAGATCATACAGGCATGCAAGTTACATAGGCATCTGAGGCTGTGTGCAGTGTGCTGCACACAGCCTGATACCCTGATACCATGACCTTTAACCTCTACGCACAGACAGACAGGGTTCATCTTCAGCTTCTCCATTTAGAAGGGAGGGAGATAACAGATGACGAGAAAGAAAGTGCAGAACTGTTCTTAGTGCACAGAATATGGTTGGGAGATGCTTTTTTGCTGCCTAGAAATTTTGTGACTTGCAGGGATGCCATGTGTGAAAAATCTCCAGCTGGGACAGTGGGAAACAACTTTTCCATTCGATTTCATTGCTTAACAGCACTTTGGTACCTAAAAAGTCTACACAAAGAGAGACTTGGCTCCACGTATTTTTTCAAAAATTGCTTGTGCTATGCTTTTTTTAAAAAAATCATCTGACGGCCAGTTCCAAAGCTGGCCTAGCAAGTTATTTCAAGTGGGGTTTTTTTCCTTTATCAGAAGCAATGAAACAAACATAACTTTGAAGTGGCTGCTAACTTTTCTGCGCTCATCTACTTAATCGTTGCAAATCTATTTCTTAGCAATTTTTTTTTTTTTGCAATTTTCTTTTATCTCATGTTGCAGTAAAGATGATATATGGTTGCAGAGTTTGTACATTTTTTTATACAATATGCTCATGTGAATTCTCTGCGCATTCACAGTACACTCTGTGTACAGATGAAAATTAAATTTATAAGGATAAAAGACTGTGCGTGTGCTTAATTTCAACTGATAAGAAATTGTAAAGCATGATGGAAATGGTCTGGTAAATAAAAACCCAATGAAGATTAAGTATTTTGTAGTTGTGAACCAGGAATTCCAGTTGGCATTTTTTTAAAAATTTGATTTATATGCTGCCCTTCTCCAGAGACTCAGGGCGGCTTACAATGCGCTAAGCAATAGCCTTCATACTTTTGTATATTTATACAAAGTCAGCTTATTGCCCCCACAAACTGGGTCCTCAATTTACCTACCTTAGAAAGGATGGAAGGCTGAGTCAACCTTGAGCCTTGGTAAGATTCGAACCTGCAATAATTGCAGGCAGCTGGTGTTAATAACAGGGTGCTTTAGACCACTGTACTATTTTATGAGGGTATTTAGACTTAATTATAAAAAATCTGACTAAAGGCTTGGCAACTAGTCCAGTTCTGTTTTGCTGTCGGAGAAGGACCTACCTGGTTTACAGGTAGGTCTATTTGGGATCTGAAATACTCTCTTGATCTTCATTGATTCAGGATTAAAATAAGCAGCAGTCAGGCTGAACCACTAGGCAAATGTGCATAAGAATTCAGGCTGAGTAATTATTTTACAATTAGCACATGCATAAAATTTGCAGCCTCGTTAAGCTGCTGATTTATGTGGCGGCCCAATTAAATTCCACCTTAGTCACCTTGTGTGATATCTTAACGTTATTTAATGAACTGATGAGCCACCGTGAACGGTTTGGGAGTTACGGAGTGAGGATTTGAGCTGAGAAACCCCTGCTGTGTATTTGGGGTACCAACTTTAGTATGGCACGGCTTCTGTGCCCCTAACAACCACTCTGCATGCAATGTAAGATATCGCTTCAGCTCCAGGAAATGGAGATACCTTTATCTCTTCAGTGGGTTCCGTTAAAAATAATTCTGCTTTAAAAAGTGAGCTGTAGCCGGATACCTTCACCAATGCCTACAGCATCCTCTAACCCAGGGGTCTCCAACCTTGGCCACTTTAAGCCTGGAGGACTTCAACTCCCAGAATTCTGGCTTAAAGTGGCCAAGGTTGGAGACGCCTAAGCTGGCTGGGGAATTCTGGGAGTTGAAGTCCTCCAGGTTTAAAGTGGCCAAGGTTGGAGACCCCTGCTCTAACCCCCTGCTGAAGAGGGGGGGGGCTTCAGTTCCCATCATCCTCTCCTGGCTGTAATCGTGGTGAGATCGCATTGCGCGTATTTGTCTTCGGAGATGCTAAGCGAAGTTTGCGCAGCGACGCTTCGGGGATCCGTGTGGCTTTGCACCGCGTCGGCTCCGCAGGTATGGATCGTCGGCGAGTGGGAAGCGCCTTGTCTCCCTGCAGCCAATCGAAGCACAGGGACACGCCTCGGCCACACGCCCCAAGCCCGGCCCGGCGTTTCTTGCAACATGCGGCGGGCGAGCGGCAGGAAGCGGGCGGCTCCGCCTTGCTGACCCCGCGTTTCTCCCTTCGCTTCGGCCGAGCGGATGGCAGCCATGGACACCCCCTGGAAACGCTGCGGGGCCCTCTACAACTTCCTCTTCGAGTACGACACCCCGAGGATCGTGTCCATCAAGAGCCGCAAAGTGGGGTTCATGAACCGGTTGGTCCAGCTGGCTATTTTGGCCTACGTCATCGGGTAAGGAAAGTTTCTTTTGTGTGTGTGTGTGTGTGTGCGTGCGTGCGTGCGTGTGTGTGCGATTCTTAGGGACTAGCGCCTTGACTAGTTCGGAAGTGCCTTCGCAAAGTTTCAAACGGGCGTAGAGGGCGACGTCCTATATTCCCCAGGCTGGGATTCCCTCGCCCAGGATTCCCAGCCTGGATCTGGTCTATTTGAATCCCTCCAGAAACGAGTTTTGCACAGCTGGGGGGGAAAGTTAAAAACTTTTCTTTGGTCTTCCGGGTGCGATTCAAGGTGTTAGTCATCACCTTTAAAGCGCTCCATGGCTTAGGACCTGGGTACCTACGAGACCGTCTTCTGCCACCAATAGCCTCCCACCGACCAGTTCGTTCTCACAGGGAGGGACAACTCAGGGTACAGTCAAACTATGCCGACTGGCGACTCCCAGGGGGAGGGCCTTCTCTGTGAGGGCTCCAACCCTTTGGAATGAACTGCCCCCGGAGATACGGAACATCCCTGATCTCCGTGCTTTCCGCCGTGCCCTCAAGACCCTGATGTTCCAACAGGCGGGGCTAAACATATGAACCTGTGAATGATCTTTTAAAATGTTATCTAACTCTGGGTTTTATTTAATTGACCAAACTAAGTAATAATTTTAATTAGCAATTTTATGATGTTTGTATGTCTATATTCTTCTTGGTTGAGTCCTACGGGAGAAAGGCGGTATAGAAGTATAATTAATAAATAATAAATAAAATAAAGTTGAACCTGTTGAACAGCTGCCTGGGTCCGGTTTGATTCCCACAGCAGAGCCTGGGGAAACCGATCTCCTCCCCAGCAGCAAGTTTGATTTGGCATTATCTTGAGCCAACCCCGCAACGCCCGGACTTGATATCTCCAGTCTCTGCCGCTTTATCGGCAATTTGGCTTCGAGTCTTTTTCCTCTAATGCCAAACTATGTTCGCGCAGGGAAAACTCGCATTTCCTACTCCTGGTTTGTCCCAAGAAGAAACACACCAGTTTAGTGTCCTTCCCTGAAGTTTAAACTTTTGAAATGGGGGAGTTTCCCAGTACTTGAGCTTGAGTGTCTCCTATACAGGGAGCGTTAAGCAAGGGCAGCTCAAAACGAAAGTGATTTGAAGGGAGGCTGATGTATTGCAGGTTTGTTCCTCAAAGCTTTGGATACCCAACGAGTTAGCAATACATAAAATGTTGGCAGGATTCAGCTCTCACTCCCAGGGAGGGTCAGATTCACACAAGCAGCAAGGGGGGTGGGGGTGTTCCTTGCAGCACCCCCTCCCAAGAGAGGCTCGCAGGTTGCTTGACAGAGCAGGTTGGCCTTCCTCATCCTCCTCTTCCTCCAACTGGTGGGGAGGGGCAACTCCTTTGCTCCTCATACCCTCAAACCCAGCTGGGTCTTGAGGTGCCTCTTTAAGGCAGAGGACAGCTTATTTGGCCCTTCTGGCCTTATGGACTCCAGCTCTTTGGCCACGCCAAGCGCCCCCCCCCCCCCCCTCAGTGACTTAAACTGCTTCAGGGCTGCTTCTTCTGGCCTCTTCAGCCTCCAACTCAGATGCCTCTGGAGGGGCTTCAGCTCTACAGCCCCTCAGAGCTGTTGCTCTAGCCTTTTTGGTCCTCCAGCTCTTTGGCTCCTTCTGGTCTCTTCAAGACTTCAGCCAGGAGGGGCTTCAGCTCAGTGGCTCAGCAAGGAGTGACTGAATGCCTTTGGAGGAGATTCAGCTCTTTCGCCCCCTCAGGGCTGCTCTTCCTGCTCTGGTCTCTCCTCTTCAGCTCTCTGAGAGATGCCCTCGCCTGCTGCCCCTTTTATAGCCGTTTTTTCCCGCCAAAACAGCCGATTGGTTGCCCTGTTTGGGGGGCTCCACTGTTTCATTGGCTCTTCACCCTGCCACACAGCCTCAGTTTTCTCAGATGGCCTCCCATTGGCTGGAAATGGCAGCGCCTTGAACTGCATCGTTTTTATATATTTTTTCCTCAGTTCAATGTTGATGGCTTCTTACTTACTGAAAATCTTTTCCCAGCTGACTTCTGGGCTTCTGACAGACCGTGGAGCGAAAGCACCTGGCTGCAAATGTCTATAAATGTCACAGAAAAGTAAAAGCATCACAAAATTCTTCTGTAACAATTTGATATTTAACTTCTGAGGACCTCACCCCATATTTTAAGAGGCTCCTAAGGGGGCCTGCGTAAGTGCACGGACGTGCCATTGTCCCTGACACATTTTAGGTTTTTTTTATTTTGTTTGTTCAAATTTGTGATTTCTGTTTGACAAATAAATAAAATAAAATAAAATCTTCCTCCTCACCATAGATTCAGCAAGGCCGCTCTCCCAGGCTACCTTATCATTCCTTACATGAAAAATACACAATATTGTCATTAAAATAGATGATGAGATAAACAACAGAGACAAGATAAGCCCTATCTATCTATCTATCTATCTATCTATCTATCTATCTATCTATGTCTGTCTGTCTTGCGCTATCATCTATCTTATCTATCTAATCTATGTCTGTTGGTCTATCACCTAATCTATGTCTATCTCAGTCTGTCTGTCTATCATCTCTATCTATCTATCCATCCATCCATCCATCCATCCATCTATCTATCTGTTGCTTGTATCTTTTTTAAAAAAATTTGATTTATATGCCGCCCTTCTCTGGAGACTCAGGGCAGCTTACAATGCGTTAAGCAAATCCTTATGATTTATATTGTTTCCTGATTGCTTATTTGTACCCTATGACTATCATTAAGTGTTGTACCTTATGATTCTTGATGAACGTATCTTTTCTTTTATGTACACTGAGACCGTATGCACCAAGACAAATTCCCTGTGTGTCCAATCACACTTGGCCAATAAAAAAAAATCTGTTCTGTTCTGTTCTGTTCCGTTCTATCTAATCTATCAATGTCTGTCTGTTGGTCTGTCACCTATCTTATCTATCTATGTCTATCTATCTCGGTCTGTCTGTCTAGATAGATAGATAGCTATCCTCTCTCTCTCTCCCTCTCTCTCGCTCTCCATCTATCTATCTCGGTCTAACTAACTAACTATCTATCTATCTAAGAACTATCAAAGTTCTATCAAAGAAATTGAAGTAAAATACATAAGCTTAGACACACACGGTATTTAAATCCATTTTCTTTCTCCCTGCGGCAGCCATATTGAGAAATTTGTCCTCTTCCTTGCAGTTGGGTCTTTGTTTGGGAAAAAGGCTACCAAGAAACCGACTCGGTGGTGAGCTCGGTAACCACCAAGGTGAAAGGCGTCACCATGACCAACACCTCCGACTTGGGACCCCGGATTTGGGATGTGGCAGATTACGTGATTCCATCTCAGGTGAGTCCATGGGAGACCAATCTTGTGGTTTGGGCAGCTTTAGAGGGATTCCTTCCCTTAACCTCTACTAACAGAGTACAATGGATCTCTTGGTTTTCAACCTCTGGTTTCTGTTGTGAGCAGCTTCGGATGCTGATGTTTGGTTTCTATGAGAAAGCACTGATGTTTTTAGCTACCGTGGTAGCAACGCTGAGTGAAATACGAGATAAGTGGAGAAATGTTTGTCTTCAAACTGCCCCTGCAAGCTCATAGTTGTAGTCGCTCCAAAATTCCTTATCTACTAGTCCATATTTTTCTCCCTATAACATGTAACTCATCCTGCACTTAACCCCAGGATAAATATATTTAATCTTTCACTTCTCGTGGAGACGGATGGTCCTATCTAAATGATGACACTTTCCAGCAGCTCAACAGTGGCTGGAAAAATGTAGACTTGTAAGTAATGAGCGGTGAAATGTTTTTCTTGTAGTCTGCAAAGAAGGCATCTTTAATTCAAGAGAGGCTTTGTTCCAAAAGGAAGGAAGTCGTAATGTTGCATTTTCAGGCTTCAAATCCAGATCAAACATCTTCACCATTTCAGCTCGTTTTCCCATCCTGCTTCTTTCCTCTCTTTAGGCTGAGAACTCGGTTTTCATCATGACAAATATGATCGTCACGCTGAATCAAACCCAGGGGCTTTGTCCAGAGGTAGGCTGAGGTAGCGGCGGCTTATCATCAGATTTTGTGTATCTTTTCTCTGAGAAACAAAAAAGCGAGGATGTAAAATTGGGAGCAGAGTTTGGAAAGGGCCAGGAGATCCTATCTGGTCTACATCCCAGCTTTATTTTTTGCCTTGTGTGCACTGGGAGCGAAGTATAGGCTAAATGGGTAATTGCACAATTTCTATAAATTGCAGAATATCTAAATTACAACGGCACTGAAAGAAAAACAACTTACGACCAGTCTTCAAAATTACATTGCAGCATTTCCATAGTCAAGTGATCAAAATGTGGGTGCTTGGCATTCAGCATTGACTTTACAACGGCAGTGTTTTGCTTAAGGACTGTGACCAAAAAAGGGGTTGTAAGATTGGGTGTGATTGTCACTTGACAACTGCCTTCCTTAGAAATGGAAATTCTAGCCCCCATTGTGGTCGTAAGTCGAGGACACCCCATATTTCCAAGGGACTGGTAGGCGAAGTCGGCAGTTGCATTCGAAGAGATCTTTGAACTGCAGAACAGATAAGAGATTCTTTATTTATCTCTTCACTGCTCTTCTTATCCAGCTCCCAGATAAGACCACCACGTGCAAGTCAGATGCAGACTGCGAAAAAGGCTATGTCGGCACCCACAGCAATGGTAGGGGTCATGCTTTTCATCTTGAGGGTCTCCCCTTCCCTTGAAAGCCTCTTGAAAGCCTCTTTAGATAGGAGGCGACCACCTTTCCAGTAGAAATTTTACGATGTGGTTGTAAAATGTGAAATAGAACAGAACAGAAGATACTATTTGCAGTTTCAGAAGCGATGCCCTGAGTCTTTGGAGAGGGGCGGCATATAAATTGAATTAAATTGAAATTGAAAACTGAAATTAATATCTTATATGGGGTTCATTTAATGGCTCGGCATAGGGTGAAGCTTAAGGCTTCCCCCATCTACTCCACCTTTGCTGTCTTGAGATGATCCCAGCTTCCTTCCAACTTTATGATGTCCATTCTGTATCCCTTCAGGTATTCAGACCGGAAAATGCATAGTGTACAACAATACAGATCCCCCCATTAAGACTTGCGAAGTTTTTGCTTGGTGTCCAGTGGAGAATGATGAAAACTTACCCAAGTAAGCATCTGAAGGGAGGAGGAATGAGGAAGAGGAGGAGGAAGGCAATGGCAGGATGTGGAAGGCAACTCTTCCTAGAAACAGCACCTTGCTGAATTATTTGATGATGCCAGTTCCTTGTCTTTATGTCTGAAATTACAATCCTGGCTTATGTTTGTATCCGACTCAGGTTCTAGCAGGAAAACAAAATCAACTGTCTAAATACATTTTGGACATTTTTTAATTTGAACTTTTAAATGGGGGATTTTAACTGTCGGGCCAAATTGTTTAATATATTTTTTAATTGTTTTTAAATTTTGTATTTGATGTTTTTTACTTCTGGCTGTTCACCGCCCTGAGTCCTTCGGGAGAAGGGTGGTATATAAATTTAAATATTAAATTATTAAATAGGGTCTCAAAGGTGCTTTTTCAAAAGGCACCTGGATTGTGGTTTTTTTTTTCCCCTTGAGGAAAACGTTTCGTCTTTTGAAAAAACACCTTTGAGATAACTGTGGCCTGGGTGACTGAGAATCTCCATTTGTCCAGATAGTGCCGTTTTGCAAGATTCATTGTAGCTTCTTTGGGAAAACTGAACTAAAACGGATCTTGGTTTAGTGTTTAGCAAAACCTGCCCTCCCATCTCATCGGATCTCAAAGTCCTTTTTGAAAGGGTGGGGGTTGTTGGGTTTGAAATCAAGGTGTTTTATGGTGATGGGCAAGAATTAAAACTTTGGCTGTAAGAAACTGGTTCTTTTCACAAATACTTCTTTTTTTCTTTTTCTTTCATCTTCCGCTCTTTTGCTCAATCGCTGCCAGGCCAGCTTTCTTGCGGGATGCTGAGGAATTTACCCTTCTTGTGAAGAACAATATTTGGTACCCAAAGTTCAACTTTACGAAGTATGTGTATTTTTTTTTTTTAATTTCTTTTGGTTGGAGTGGGGCTAGGGAGAGAAATTTAGGGGGTTAGGTGGGTTATGCAAAATGGGTCTGTGAAACACTGGCCCTATTTTGATGAAAAGACGGTTGAAGAAGTGAGAAAGCACAACATAATACATAGTGATGTATATTAGTGATCAAAGTTATGACAGACCTACTTGGGGGTTACTTAGCACCTGAACATGGGCTCCTTCGAGATGCATAAACCCAGAAGCCTCTTTTCTCTTCTAGGAGAAACATTCTTCCCACCATCAATTACACCTACCTCAAGAACTGTAAATACAACACCAAGACTGATCCCTTTTGCCCAATTTTTCGTCTTGGGGACATAGTTGAAGCCGCTGGTCAGAACTTCCAAGAAATGGCCATTGAGGTGGGTCCAAAAACGCGTAGGGCCAGGCAAGGAAGAGCCATTTCATTTGACTTAGGATTTCCTCACTCCTGCCAAAGGCGGCACTTAATGGCTTGACGTATTGAAGGGAATGCAGAGCTGACCACCAAAATCCATTGAAATTTGTTGTTGTGAAATCAGTGTTGTGACCCAGGCTCACATAGTCATTACAAGACACAATTGGTCCCAAACAAAACTCTTTTATTATAACAGCTGAGAATGACTTCATTCTCAGCTTAGTCCAAATTAATTCGAAAACAAAGTCCTTCAGAAAAAGTCCTTCGGGCTTATCACAAACCTTTATCTTCTTTGGCACCTTGCCAAAGGCCTTTCTTGGCAAAGCCCCATGAACTTCAGAAACAAGAGACACCAACTGGAAAACAGGTGTAGCAACGTTGCTTTCCTACAAAGAGCCCACGTGCCTTTCCTGCTCTTTTAAGCCTTATGGGAAGAGCCAATCATATCCTGGCCTTACTCCCGAGTCGTCCTTTTTGCTTTAGCTGCTCTTGCCTTCCGGCAGCTCTGCGCATGCGCGCACTAGGAACAGGCTCCTCCTTGTTTCTCTGCCTCTCTGCTGTCCGCCTCTGGAGGCTCTGGAGTCCACACATTACTCCCAGATGGCCCCGGCCCCATCTCTGCCTCCGACACAGAGCCCTCGTCCGAGCCTTCCCCAGACTCCAGGACTGGCCCATGTTCCTCCCCAGCCTCCTCACTGTCCGACTCCGCTGGCTGCTGGCGGACTACAACGATCAGCTCCAGTGAAAGTCAGAGGTTTACCGCATCGGACAGGTGTTGGTCAAGGATGGTAATAGCCTTTGTGCCTATTTGCTATGTCCTTTGGCAGGGTGGCGTGATGGGCCTGCAGATCCGATGGGACTGCAACTTGGATAACTCGGCTTCCCATTGCGTGCCGAAGTATTCCTTTCGGCGAATTGACAACAAGGATTCTGCTCATTCCGTTTCCCCAGGATACAACTTCAGGTAAGGCCGATCAAGCAGCCAAAGCTGGAAGTTGGTGGTGGGACATCTGAGCTGGAACTGGGCGACTTGATGGCTCCAGAGGCCGATTTCGTTTCTGCACCAAACGCAGATGCTTTTATCTCCGGAGAATTTCCGATCTGACATGGTGACTTTTACTGTTTTATGCCAAAACAGTATTTTGTTTTGTGTTTTTAAATTTTATGATTTCCCCCTGGTGATTTTTACTGCTTTGTGCCGAAGTTGGTGAAGGTGCTGCTGCTAGATAACGTGTAAAATATATTTCCGAGTTTGTTTTAACTGGGAGAAACTACTTGAAATGGTATTTTGATTTTGTATGAACGTAGCAGGTGACTCTATTATCGACTAAACTTTTACTGAGAAGGGTAATATTTTGTAATAACTATTAAATTCTTGGGGATATACATGAATGGCCCATCAATCTTGGAAAGGTAGTGAGACTTAAAATATGTGATTGGGGGGGGGCGTATTTCTAGCCTAGAAATGTTGCTCTGATGGTGTCATTAATCATTGGATTAAATTTTACTTATTTTCTCTGGTTTAGGTTTGCAAGATACTACCGAACCTCTCCCAGTAATGAGTATCGGACACTCATCAAGGCTTATGGCATACGCTTTGACATTATGGTGTTTGGCACGGTAAGTTTTTTGGAAATCGTATGTTTTGTAACTTATCTGTACTCTTGGAAAGCAGTTCCAGTTGAGAAATGTTGCTCTAAGCCATTAATCATGACGCATAAACCACCATCAATAAGAGTCACACATGGCAACAAGTCAGATCACAGCTTCAGTTCATTGTGTGAGTCGAAAACAGAATATAAATAATCTTGCAGTGTTCTTAAGGAGATATAATAGAATATTTTGCTTCTATTCATACGTCTTAGGCTGGAAAGTTTGATATCATCCCTACTATGATCAATATTGGATCTGGCTTGGCCCTGTTTGGCGTGGTAAGAAACTTTATTTTCTTCTTCCCGAGCAATTTTTTAAAATGTTCCTGAACTTTGGAAGATTTCATTTCTTAAAATAAATTCCTTGAAACCTCATCTAGGCCACTGTCCTCTGTGATATCATTGTCCTGTATTTTATGAAGAAAAGATACTACTACAGAGAGAAGAAATACAAATATGTGGAAGATTACGAATTGGTAAGCTTGCCACTTCCCATCTGTTTTTATAGGGTTTGCGCTTTGTACCCAAATCACTAAATAAAAACCGATATTCTCCTACTTATGGGATTTAGCTTTGCCCTTCAGAAGTAGAGAAAGTTAACTGCAAACTTGACAGTGGAATTGCTTGTGGTCTCTCCAGATTGTCCAAGAATTATAATTTGTGTAAGAGAGAGACACAAAGAGAGAGAGAGAGAAAGAATGTTGAATGAATTCAGGTATCTCATTATACAAAGAATAGTATTTTCTCTGACTGAGTGATCCATTTTTTATTAATCTGTCAACTTGGAAGGAAAATGTCCGTCTTAATTCAGTGTGTCCAACCGTGGCAACTTTAAGACTTGTGGACTTCAACTCCCAGAATTCCTCAGCCAGCTATGCTATGCTGGCTGGTGGGGAATCCTGGGAGTTGAAACCCACAAGTCTTAAAATTACCAAGGATGGACACCCCTGGTCTAATTGGTTTCTCTCATCCTGAAAGTTGTGTTTATTTTAGCAGGGAGACCACCCGTCATATGGATCCGAGACAGAAGTTCAAGATTGCTCCACAGTGCGATGATTCTTCACAAACAGGTCCTGTTCATTTCACCCAGCCGAGGAGCAGATCTGTGATTCTTCTGCCCTTCCAGGTTTGCTTCTGTGGGCGGCCTCCTAGATCAACCTCGAGGTTCTCCCGAGGAAAGGAACGTTCTCCTGAAAACCTTCAATGCGTTTTGGGTGCAGGGGTCTGCCAAGCTTTGAATAGCCCAAGATAATTTTGCATCGGATATTCTACGTGCCTTTCACACCGTCCAGTTGATGGACAGATGGGGTGCAGACAGAGGTGTTGGGACCAAGAAACTTCTTTGATATTCCTAGAATTGCCAATTTCTGATGTGCTTCCCTTTGTTACGTATCGCACCTCTCTTCATTTGGAAAAGGGTGGAAAGATACCACTTGTTTAGACACTGGTCTTCCATGGTCATCCTTTTTTTTTTTTTTTAAAGGCCCACTTGGTGCAATTTACAGTCTCTATTTTTAAAATTAAGCGGATCTTGAGAATTCCCTCTCCACTGTAATTCCAACCTGGAAATCCCCAGGATATGAAATGAATGCGACATGCGGGCGTGTCAGCCTCTCCCTCTCCAGCTTCTACTACTGAATTGCTACTGCTCTGTTTATAGCCACTGAAATTTAATATATAAATGAAAAGATAATGGCACTTTACCTCTTTTAGGAGTATCGATGAGAATATTTTGCCAAGTGAAAATAAAGGCACTGGGAAATACGATTTCTGTTGTGCTTTTTTCTTCATGTTAGTGAATGGTTGAGTTTGAAAATAACAGTAAGCAAAATAACCCGATAGTTAGAGAGGGACGGAGGGAGAAGGAAGGAAGGAGAGAGAGAAAGAAAGTGACAGAAAGAAAAGGAATGAAAAAAAGGAGGAAAGAAAAAGAGAAAAAGAAAGAAAGAAAGGGGAAGAAAGGATATAAGTATTGATCTGGGAAGGTCTATTGAACATGAGACTAACTTCTGAGCAAATTTACATAGGTTTACAATTTCAGATTAGAGTCCTCAGGCTC
This sequence comes from Ptyas mucosa, assembly GCA_012654045.1. Classification (NCBI taxonomy): domain Eukaryota; kingdom Metazoa; phylum Chordata; class Lepidosauria; order Squamata; family Colubridae; genus Ptyas; species Ptyas mucosa. The sequence continues at coordinate 613,926 of WNWU01000081.1, forward strand.
TTCTGAATTCTCTACTTTTTTTAGCCGGAATACAGAAAGCAGTCCCCAAAAAAGTCTTTTTAAATCTGTATTTAACAGAAGGGTTAAATGCATTGTGATCGGATACCTCATAAAAGTGGAATGGATATAGAAGGAAGCTGGAAGCTAGGAGGGCTGTAATGTAGTGCAAACGTGAGGCATTCATTGCCGATATAAAAATTAGCAATTGTCGGGGGTTCTTCAGCAGCGAAAGGTAGCCGGCCTTATAAAAAGATGCTTTGAAAGACATTCCTGATTCTTAAAGTAGCATCATCACAAACGGCTATAAAGACACACTGCGAGCACAAAAACCCAAATTACTCCATTCAACGCTTCTTTCATACTCCCTACATTTCTTTGACCACAATTCACACCACTACAGACCGGTATTTCCACCGTTGGGCGGAGCAGCACATGAAACCCCCCCCCCCCCCCCCCCCCCCCCATTACAACTAGCCCTTCTCCTTTAGCTTTCACAGCAACGAATGTTAAATGTCTCACAATCCGGCCGGCTTAGAATACGAAGAAAGCTACGTCCCAAATTACCTGGCCTGCACAATAAGGAACCTGCCAGAAATATTCGGATGCTCAGTGTTTTTTTTTTCCCCTTTTTTTTAATGGAATGAGAACTTTTTATCTTTTTTTTAAAACATGTTTTTGTTAAAAAAAAACAGCAAAACAAAAGAACCACAGCAGCCTTTCCATGCGTTAATTCTTGGCTGCTTTTTAAAAAAAAAAAAAAAAGCAAATGCAAAGACTTGGGTGAGCCGTATTACTTCCGAGTGAGCTTAATCTGTGAAAAAGATTACAGGTGAGGTCCATAATACATCGCGATCCCCCTGGGAATTGGTTTCGACAACCGTTCCCTCCCTTAGGAGCTGCGACTCTTGCCGGAATACATCATGCCGACTGCTTTCTACCCAGAAGTGCGGAGGAAAACGGGAGGTGAAAGTACTCTTGGTAAGCGAATCGTAAAAGTGTTCAACAGCAAAAAAAGAAAGAAAAGAAAGAAATGTGGTTTTGGTTTAAATCCTTGGGAGAGTCTTGGAAAAACTGCAGAATCTCTACGTCCATCCTTGAAAGTTTATTTGACTATGAAACATGCCAGCAAGCACCGGATGGCTATAAAACCCTGAATTTTGTGAACGTAGCTATACAGTAACACAGATATAAAGTATAGAATTACGATCAGTAAATACCAGCCTGGGCTTTGCCAGCCAAAGCAGACTGTTGCACCAAACAAAATGCATGTTGGCCATTTGTGCTTGAACGCAACCGCGCAGCCCATCTTCAAACGCAAACACCTTCCGTCTTTCGCTTCGGACGAAGGAAAAAAACCTCAAGAATCTTCCAAAAACCCGCTCTTAAAATAAAACTGAATCGCCTGCTCACAAAAAGCGAAGCCTTCGGCAAATAGCCCCCTTCGTTTGACATCGGTTTGGTTTCCATGCAATAAAAAGGATAACAATAATTATTATTTTTTTTAGAAAAAAAAAAACACCCCAAAGCAAGCGTTTTCTTGATCCTCGTTTGGCAGGAAGCACCGTGGTTTAGTCGCCTGTTGAGATATATATTTGAATATATATATATATATATATATTTTAAAAATCGGACCATGTTTTTTTGCAGAGGATTTGGCCTGAGCAGATGTCGGTTTCTTTCCAAACTCGGTTTTATTTTTGGTGAGTTTCTTTGCTTTGCTTTTTTCCACCCCCTCCGGAAATTCGGCACGATGCTTCACAGCCGGGGGAATGACCGCCAGCGAGCCTGAAAATAATCCCCTTCCTCGGTTCCCACAACCTGTTTTTAAATCAGCAGAGATCTTGTTGGATGGTGAGGGAATGGGTTCTGATCTGTACAGCATGCTGTCACAAAAAATCTTTACATTCGGTTATTTAAAACAATGAACCAACGTCGTGGAAGGCAAGCTGGCTCGACCGTCTGCAGGGCGCCCTCTTCTCACAGACCACGCCTGGCAAGATAACCAGGAGCCCCCTTTCCAGGAAGGGCAAGGGTGGGGGGGGGGGTGTTATTTTGTTTTTTTCAAGAAAGCAGTTCATCTTCGCCCACGTTTGGCAGATCGTTGGCGGCACGGAAAGCCTCTTCGCTGCTTTGTTTTCTGCTTTGAAAGGAAGACAAGGATCATCAAAGCACAAAACGTTTTGTCCTTAAGGAAAGATCGCAATGATTTTGGAGACTTGGGGGGGAGGGGAAGTGAGGGAGATATGACAATTTTTATTTCGTTTGGAGAGTTCGCTCCCTGTAGGAAGGGAAGATCTGGGGCAATTTTCTCCCACCCCACTTTTTCAAGTTTTAAGAGATATTCAATCTCAAGAAAAAAAGGAAGGAAGGAAGGACAAGAGGGAGGGAGGGAGGGAGGGAGGGAAGGAAGGAAGGAAGGAAGGACAAAAGGGAGAGAAGGAAGGACAAAAGGGAGAGGGGTGGAAGAAAGGAAGAAATGGGAGGAAGGGAGGGAGGCTATGCACTTACATCAAGTAAGTCTGTCGGTCTGGTGCAGACAGAAATCTTTCTTCTCTTCTACTCCCCTCAAACGGATTCCCAAAAGATCTTTTCCTGATCATGGATTTTACCAGGATCTGAGAACAGAAGATAGTTCCGCATTTATGTCAAAGGTAAAGGTTCCCCTCACACATCTGTGCTAGTCGTTCCCGACTCTAGGGGGCGGTGCTCATCTCCATTTCTAAGCCAAAGAGCCAGCGCTGCCCAAAGATGTCTCCGTGGTCATGTGGCCGGCATGACTCAACGCCAAAGGCGCACGGAACGCTGTTCCCTTCCCACCAAAGGTGGTCCCTGTTTTCCTACTTGCATTTTTTACGTGCTTTCGAACTGCTAGGTTGGCAGAAGCTGGGACAAGTAGGATTCGAACCGCTGAACTGCCAACCTTTCGATCAACAAGCTCAGCGTCTTAGCCACTGTGTCCCACATTAAGCCATCCTCAAATCACGACTTTCACAATTATGACTCTGAATTAACAGGTTCTCTTTTTTTCCATCCATCTCCTTTGTTGACACATCCTTGGAGATCTCTCATGTTTATTATTATTATTGTTATTGTTATTAAATAGATCCCTGCCCATTCAGAGAACCTTTCCAGGATCAAGAGAGAGGTAAAATGCCTTTGATATATAATAAACAAACTTCCCAAGGAGAGAAGCCAATTCCCACTCCCAGGGATCTTAACAAGCCAGAAATAGACCCAAAGGAAACGGCAGAGGGAGAAGGGAAGGGATAAATATGGCACAAGTATTTCTGAAAAAGACAGGATGCATTGAATCCCCCGGGAGCTCTCGGTTTTAAAAGAAAGGTGAAGACTGCATTACACTGAAATTAAAATCTAGGCAGTGGGTAACTTTGTCAAAGAATGGCTGATAAAATCCAAAATTATTTGGGAATTTGGCTTGGCTTAGGATTTTCTTAAAGTTCGCATCCACCTCTCTGCGCACGCCAGCCCTCCGTGCATTAACAAGGCATACAGGTAGTCCTGGATTTAACGACTGTTCATTTAGTGACTGTTCCAAGTTACCACGGCACTGAAAAAAGTGACTTATGACCGTTTTTCATGCATGTGACCGTTGCGGCGTCCCCATGGGCACGTGACCAAAACTCAGCTGCTTGGCAAATGGGTCACGTTTATGACGGTTGTTATGACATCGTAACTTGGAACGGTCGCTAAATAGCATTGGCGCCTTCTCCAGAGATCTGGGTCTTTATATCATGTGCCCAAACTAGGATAATATAATAGAATCACAGAGTTGGAAGGGACCTTGGAGGTCTTCTAGTCCAACCCCTTTTAGGAAGGAAACCCTACACCACTTCAGACAAATGGTTATCCAACATCTTCTTAAAAACTTCCAGTGTTGGAGAATTCACAATTTCTGGAGGCAAGTTGTTCCACTGATTCATTGTTCTCACTGTCAGGAAATGTCTCCTTAGTTCTAAGTTGCTTCTCTCCTTGATTAGTTTCTACCCGTTGCTTCTTGTCCTGCCCTCAGGTGCTTTGGAGAATAGCTTGACTCCCTCTTCTTCGTGGCAGCCCCTGAGATATTAGAAGACTGCTATCATGTCTCCTCTAGTCCTTCTTTTCATTAAACCCAGTTCCTGCAACCGTTCTTTATACGTTTTAGCCTCCAGTCCCTTAATCCTCTTTCTTGCTCTTCTCTGCACTCTTTCTAGAGTCTCCACCTCTTTTTTACATTGTGGTGACCAAAACTGAATGCAATATTCCAAGTGTGGCCTTATTACCAAGGCCTTATAAAGTGGTACTAACACTTCATGTGATCTTGATTGTCTCCCTCTGTTTATGCAGCCTAGATGAACTGTCTAGGCTAGGACTACTACCTGTACTCTTGAGGCAGCCTTCATCAATCTCTTGCACAGGGTAAATCTAGAATTCGACCGGCTGAGTCCATTATTCCCACTTCATCTGAAGCTCTTAGTCAGCCCTCCGGCTCTCCGCAGAGACCAATAACGGTTTAATGGCAAAGCCATTACCGAAATTGGAGCTGATTTGAAAGACGTCGGATCGACACTCCTAAAAGGCTGGCTGCGTGTCAACCGCGGGACGGGATATCCAAAGCCCACTCACCACAGTGGCTAAGCTGGGGATGTGCTTGACCGAATTCTCCACCTCTTCTTCCGTCACCTCGATCAGCGTGCAATTTTCATCTTCCGTCGGCAGCGGTTCGATGCCATTCTTGGTGACCCACGGATGCAGCTGCGGGCACAGATAAGAGGTGGGAGGGAGGGAGGGAGAGAGAGAGAGAGAGGAAGAGACAAGCGTTGGCAGCTCATTTCAGAAAAAAATCCCAGAAAGGTTTGGCCACGCAAGTCATCCTCAACTTACGACCACGATTGAGCCCAGAATTTATCTTGCTAAGGGAGACGCTTGTTACGTGAGTGTTGCCCCATCTTACAAGCTTTCTTGTCACATTTGATCCTGGATGTAAGTGTGAAAAATGGTCGTAAGTCACTTTTTTTCAGTGCCGTCGTAACTTCGAGCGGTCACTGAGTGAACCGTTGTAACGAGGACTACCTGCACTGAAGACGTGGAAGCGGGCAGTGGGATGTTTAAAAATGAATGCCAATGTAAGAGAGGCGGGGAACCGATTGCCAAATGTATTTCTTGGGATGGCAAACCGCCGGATAGGGCCAGCCAACTCGGATGAATGATTGAAGAAACCTGGGTAGGTGATGAATAAAGGAACTGACTGGATTTTTGTAAGGATTACGCAAATCCCTCATTGGGATATAACTTTACTAGCTGAATACCCATGCTCCGCTACGAAATTATGTGATTGGGCTTGATAAATCGACACTTATAGCTTGGCAATTAATGAGTAGTTATGATCAGCCTCTCCTCTCCCCTTCTCTCCCTCAGCCTTGCTCCACAGAAGCCTCCCGTATCCTATCCCCTGCTTGCTGCTGTGAAAGTAAAACTGAAACTGAAACTCCTCTCCTCTGCTTGTGCTTTGCATTTGGAACAGATTTCTTTTCAGGTGGGGAGGGGGAGTAGAACGCCTTAGCATCAGAGCCTGTTAATCATAATATAAGAAATACTAATGCTCTGATGGTCATTTTGAAAAATCCTTTCTTAATGAGCACCTAGAAGCCAAGAGGAACATACGTGGCAAATTTAAAATTTGTAGGCTTTGCGGTTCTGGAGATTTTGTGATGATGCGTGAGTGGTATTTGGCTTTCATATATATAAATGTTATGTATGTGTGTGTGTATTATTGCGATTAATAAAGCCAGACCTCCCAAATGCATGACGGTGAATCTTAAAAAAATATGGAATATTAAATACAGAATCAATACACTACATGTTCTTCAGGCTGATTGCAAAGATGAAAGAACAGAGATACAGAAAAGTGAGACAATGCAACAAAAGTTAAAAAAGAAAATTAGGAGTAAAAAAAAAACATCCTAAGGAGTATGGCACTTTGGTTATATATTAAAACTTCCCATCTCCACTAAATTTAGTCTCTACTGTTTTCAGGAAACTAAGGCTGGCCGTGAAGTTACCTTAATTTCTGGGATGGTGATCCTGGATTCGGGTTTTTTATCCAGCATCTGGGTTATTAGATCCTTCAGTTCGTCAGGAATGTCTGGTCTTGGATGATTAGAAAAATAAATAAAATACTTGTAATGCCTCTAAAAGCATCAATGCATCTACTCCCTCCCTCCCTCCCTCCCCATTGAGCCTGGAAGGGAAGCGAAGGGGCCTTTCCAGAATTCAAAGTTCCCGTTTGCAAATCAGGAATCGCCTTTTGTCATTCCTTGATTTTGCACGAGATCGCAGGATTCTTACTTACTGGTCCGGAAATTCCAGCATTTGGCTCTTGATTTTGCTGTGCAGACTGAGGATTCGCTCATCCATAAAAGGACACTGAGGAGAAAGAATATCCCATGGAGATATTATGGCTGGCACAGGTTTTGGGGGGTGGTAGCGGAGAAACTGGCTGAGTTCCCCTTCAAATCACACCACACGAGTGGCAACAGATCTACGACAACCTGAGCCAGAATTGGATCACCTACGAAGGGTTTAACATCACATTCCTGGGGTCTATCGATCAATTGTGGTGAAGGAGCTGCCATGCTCCGTAAAAAAGGCACATTAATCGCACCAAACTTAAAAAAAACACATATTTTTGTGGCGCTAACAAAACCGGATTAAAAAAAAACACATTCTGCGATCTTGCCTGTTTGCAGAATTGTACACGGAAACGCAATTGAGTTTTAGCACTTTTTTTTTTTTAAGGAATTTCAGCCTAGCAGAGGAATTGGGCAACTGAAAGGAGTGGGAGAAAATGACAAAACCACAATTGAGAGAGCCACTCATTTCTGCCTGACTTAATATCCATTATTAAGAGGCTTGGATTCTGTAAACTGAATGCTTTCTTTGGCCTGGCATCGGACCAACGGAAAAATTGGCAAACAGAGAGAAAATGAGGTTTTGTTACCTGTCCAAAGACGAAACAGTACAATGTGATTCCCATTGCCCAGACGTCTAAAGCCTTGGAAAGGAAGGATGGATGGAAGGAAGGAAGGAAGGAAGGAAGGAAGGAAGGAAGGAAGGAAGGAAGGAAGGAAGGAATGGAGGGAGGTTGGGAGGGAAGGAGGGAGGGAGGAAAGAGGGAGGGAGATAGGGAGGGAAGGAAGGGAGGGAAGGAAGGAGGGAGGGAGATAGGGAAGGGAAGGGAGGAAGGAGGGAGGGAGGGAGGGAAGGAAGGAAGGAAGGAAGGAAGGAAGGAAGGCAGGCAGGCGGGAGGGGTGGTAGAGACAGGGAGAAAGGGGGAGAGGAGGAGAGAACATTAGCTTTTCAAAAATGCTTGCTCCTTCCATTATTATCACTGATACTATTATGAACTAGGAGAAATATCTAGAATGGTATTTTGCCATTCTCTATTCCACTCACTTTCCAAGGCTGGCATAAATTCTTATTATCCTGACACTTCAAACTAGTTCTACAGGGAAATAGGGGAACTGCCATAAGATCTAGTGATCTGCCTTAAAGATCTAATGGTCGATCCTATGATCACACAGCTTCGCAATTGGTTCACAATTGAAGCGGTGTAGGATTTCCCGCCTAGGCAGGGGGTTGGACTAGAAGACCTCCAAGGTCCCTTCCAACTCTGTTATTCTCTTCTAATTTAGGCACGGACATAAATCCCCAAGCCACCATTAACAATAAATCACCGACCGACTAGGTTCACATACTATAGTATTTTAAGGTTTGTTTTAACCAAACTTTAACTAAGCCACGATTGTCACGATTTACACAACACCCTCGGCCAAAAATCCCAGGTTAAGTTGGTTTCTTTTAGGCTGGGTTCGCAGACCGTGTCAGCTTGAATGAGGGATCAGTTCTAAAAACCTTTTCAATTCCTACCAGAGGCTAGAAAAACACGGGAACTCGGAAACACGCGTGCTGCTTTTTTCCCCCTTCCCTCCAACTTACCTTTCCTGAAAATATTTTCCTGGTTTCCGAGAGCGTCTCGGGGGCCATAAATGCTGGGGTGCCCACCGTGTTGGTTAAGAGGGCGTCCGATCCTTTGAATTCGTTGCTCACGCCAAAATCGGCAATTTTGATGTGACCGTCCTCTCCCACCAAAAGGTTGGAAGGTTTAATATCCCGGTGGATAATTTTTTGGTAGTGTACTGTGGGGGAAACGTTAAACGTGAGACGTTTGCTTCTTCAGGTGTCTGGTTTGTAAAATAGGGACAAGGGAGCAGTTCTTGTTTTATTATAACAAAAGGCTACGCAGGAAGATGTTACTCCGCGCATCTCCAATCTGACGGTGAGAACCATCGACCCATGGAACCGAAGTTGCCTTCGGAAGTTGTGGGAGCTTCATCCCTGGCAGCTTTCAAGAAGAGACTGGACTGCCATTTGTCAGAAATGGGGTAGGGCAGTGATGGCGAACTTTTTCAGCACTGAGTGCCCAAACCAGAATGCGCGTGCATGCAGTGGTGGGATTCAGCCGGTTCGCACCTATTCAGGAGAACCGGTTGTTAACTTTCTAAGCAATTCAGAGAACCGGTTGTTGGAAGAAATCTTATTTTGTTTTTTTCCACTTTACAGGGCTAATCCTGTAAGGCAGGCAGGAAGGAAACATTCTGGTGGTATTTCTAGCCTAATCTTTTATTGCCCTGCTTACAGAAACTGCCTCTCTGGTTAACCCTTGTTACATAGTAACAGTAAGGTGAAGCGCCCATCGACTTGAGTGACGTTGAGTTGACCACGTCCACATGGTCACATGATCACCAAGCCACGCCTACCCAGCTGGTCATTAAGGCAGAGAACCGGTTGTTAAATTATTTGAATCTCACCACTGCGTGCATGCATATGCGTAAGCCGGCGCGCCGGAAGTCGTTTTTGGCCTGGATAACAGCCTGGAAAATGGCCTGGATTTTTGGCTGGTTTTCGGGCTGTTTTCAGGCCGTTTTCCAGGCCATTTTCAGGCTATTTATTGCCCCAAAAAGGCCCAGAAAACAGCCCAAAAACATCCTGAAAATGGTCCAAAAATGGCCTGTTTTGGGACATTTTCTGGTGCTCCAGCCGGAAACCAAAAGAGCAGATGGCAATGGTGCCCGTGCCCAGAGAGAGAACTCTGCATGCCACTTCTGGCACGCGTGCCATAGGTTCGCTATCACAGGTGTAGGGTCTCCTGCTTGGGCAGGGGGTTGGACTAGATGACCTTCCAACTCTGCTAATCTAATCTAATCTAATCTAATCTAATCTAATCTAATCCCTAAATCCTGATCCTGATCCTAATCCTATCTAATCTTTTCTTACAAGGCCCAGCCTTGGGACAGAAAATAGGCTCCCATATTCACCCAGGTCCTGGTGCTGAGTTTTGTGGGTTTTTTCCTACACACTCACAATATTCAATGCCTTTGAGCAGGTCTTGGAAATAGAATCGTGCCTGGTCTTCAGTAAGAGGTTTCAGATTGGGAACTTCCATCACTGGCCTGCGAAGGGAAAAATAAAAGTCAGAATCAGGGACCAGTTTGGATGGAAGAGAAGCAGACAATAAAATAGGGACTGGCAGCCTTTCCTTGGGTCCAGCACACCTGGCACCTGCCGCTTTTAATTCCCCCAGGAGCAAAACAATTGGCTAGACAAGCAACACTGGCATACTGTATTATGTTGTAAAGCGTGGATTGGCTCATCCCATCGAGCCAAAAAATAAACAAACCACGTGACGGTTCAGTGCAAAGTGTGGGCCATCGTGGTTTGTACAAATCATAGCAAACACTTTCAACGTGGTTAAACATGGTTAGTTCAGGGCTCAAACATACACGTTACTAAAAAATTGGGAGTCGTATTGTAGCCTTCGTGGGGGAAATAGTTTAAAACAGAAAATCTACGGCAGTGTTTTCCAACCTCAGCGACTATAAAACGTGTGGATTATAACTAACTCCCAGAATCCTCCAGCTATTAAAATGTGTGAACTTCAACTCCCAGAATTCCCCGTGGAGTTAGGGAATTCTGGGAGTGGAAGTCCACAGTTCTTTCTTAAAGTCACAGAGATCGACAAATCTTGCTACAGGGAGTAAAATGCTTAGGGCAACAATTTCTCCCCTTATTCCGTAATGCAACATGTACACGATGAGTTAGAAACGATGAAAACAGTAATCATCTTACCCTTTTTTCACAAGTTCAAACACTGAAATGCAAACAGAAAAGAAGAGGCAGGGCATTAATTAAAAGGAGAAACATTTGCCTAAGAAAAACGGTCTCAGACAGTTGACCGGATCAATCAAACCCTACTTAAAAGTCATGGCAACTTGGATGGCAAGTCAATCGTAGGGGGATAGGCAGGGTGGGCTAAAACCCTATACGAAGGAGCTGAAATCCCTCCTGACCTCTAATAGAGGAGCGAACGGAGGGAATACACGCCCGGCTGGCTGAGCCGAGAATTGTGTTGGGCTGCAAAATCAAATTTAATTAGGAAAACAGCAACACGCAACAAACACCAGATGGCACGAGGAGGGATGAAATACGGAAGGGCCGTTGGCCACTTATTTCTGTCTTGCTTCCATCTGGAACCGGGTCCTGGTGTAGGAAGAGGCTGTTGGAGAGGCTGCCCTGCAGAGCGCCGAATGCCGCTTTTCTTTTATTCAGGCAGAGTTCTCGGCTAGGCTGGGAAAGGAAGGCGGCGCGGCAAGCAGCCTGTCCTTTCAGACCCAAGGTTAATGCAACAATCTGGGTTTCATTTTTGGACCCTCAAAGCAGGAATTCCAGACGAGTCTTACTTTTTCCTTCTCCAGATCCAGCCCGGTATTTAGAGCAGGGGTCTCCAACCTTGGCAACTTTAAGACTTGTGGACTTCAACTTCCAGAGTTCCTCAGCCAGCTTTGCTGGCTGAGGAACTCTGAGAGTTGAAGTCCATAAGTCTTAAAGTTGCCAAGGTTGGAGACCCCTGATTCAGAGGGGTGTTGGTTACTTGAAGGTGGGCTTTGTCTCCCGGGTGGACTTCATCTCCCAGAATCCCCCAGCCAGCGATGAATTCTGGGAAACGAAGTCCGCCTGCCTTTCAGTAGCCAAGCTTGGAAACTCTGATTTAGAGCAATGCACCAACAAGGCATCCTTTGTTGCAAATCAGATCTACAACCCTTCTACAGGATCTTGAGATCCTTTGGCTCTCCAAGGTTGAAGACAAGCCAGAAGGAATGCAACATTTTGGGGCATTTTCCTCCCTTTTCAGGATATCCAAAGAAAGAGGGAAGCAGGATGGCTTACCCATGTATAAGTGATCCTCGGTGGGGTCATCCAGTACCTGCCAGCAACGAGAAAGACAAAATGGGACACTGGATCTTAGCTACGTTCACGCCATGAAATTCCCCTAGTAAGCGTAGATTTGAATGTTGGAAACAGAAACTTCTCACTGAACTTCTGGTGGCTGGAGTGAGCCCGTAATGGAAACCAGTGGTGAAATGTAAAATTTGTTATTACTGGTTCTGTGGGCGTGGCTTGATGGGGGGAGGGTTTAATGTGACTGGGTGGGCGTGGGCAACTTTTTTTTTTCTTTTAAAAGCATTTTTTCTACAACCTCTTTGGCCGAGGTTTTAAAAGGCTCTGACGATCCCAGCTGAGCCGCGCGATCATCAGAGGCTTTTGTTTTACTTTTAAAAGCATTTTTTTTTTTGCTTTGAAAAGAAAGAAAAAGCTTCTGACAATCAGACAACTCAGCTGGGATCGTCAGAGCCTTCTAAAACCATTTTTTTCTACAATCTCTTTGTAGGAAAAAATGCTTTTAAAAGGCTCTGACGATCCCAGCTGAGCCGCGAGATCATCAGAGGCTTTTTTTTTTTACTTTTAAAAGCATTTGTACAAAAAAATGCTTTTAAAAGTAAAAAAAAAGCCTCTGATGATCGCGCGGCTCAGCTGGGCATGGGGAAGGGGGGCAGGGATTTCTGCTACCGGTTCTCCGAACCACCCACCACCATCGCTACCAGATCAGGCGATCCGGTCCGAATCGGGAGCATTTCACCCGATAGAAACCCATCCGCTCACACATTTTCTTGTGAAAAATGCCACTAGACTGGCATACAATACACCAACGTTCTGGAAAAAAAAAAACCCTGCCTCTGGTTGAAGGTCAGCCTCACCTCCACCAGCTTCACAATGTTTGGGTGGTCCAGCTTCTTCAAGATGGCGATCTCTTGGTAGACCTGCTCAATGGGTCCTCTGGGTTGGCAGAAGCCTTCCAAGGGCAGTTTGGCACCTCGAGGAGGAGGGCGGCCTAAGAGAGAAGATACGGAGGTGATGAGAAGGGGGGGGACGGACGACCAACCTGTGATCAATGCCATTAGGAAAACCCGGGCTAAGGGAGAGAGAGAGAGAGAGAGGCTTGGTCAGCCTTAGCGTGTAGCCCAGACAGGTGAGCTAATTCAATTTTATAGTAACAGAAATGTGTACGTCTCAAAATGCAATTCTCCCCAGCCGTCTCTTTTACAGCCTGAGAAACTATAGGGAGTATGTTCTCAGCTTCTTTCTCCTAACCCTGTGATGGCGAACCTATGGCACGCGTGGCAGAAGTGGCACACAGAGCCATCTCTCCGGGCACGCCAGCCGTTTGGCGGTTGGCAGCACTGGAAACCGGAAGAGAGCCGGAAGCTGAGGTTCTGGATTCAGGCACGCGCATGGGCCTGCTGGTCTTCACATGCTATGCACGCCAGAAACCGGAAGACCAGGTGGCCGGCACGCATGGGCATGCTCTTCCGGTTTCCGGCGCTCCCCTACGCGCGCTCACTCCCGTTTCGGCACCTGGTGTTGAAAAGAGTCACCAATACTATCTTAACCATTATGCAGCTGAGGATTAGGTTGTCCCTTATCTAAGTGTCCTTCGTCCCAAGGCCATTCCCACATGCCATTTACAAGCTTGGATTGAGGATAGTAAAGCAGTGCAAACTCCCAACGGGGCCCAACGATTTGCTTCCTCCCCACCCACCTCCCCAGGACGGCCAGCTGCCCATCCCAACGTACGTGGGAAGCCGGCTTGTCTCATCAGCTTCTTCTTTGAAAGCACTTTCATTGCCTGCAGGAGACAAGGACATTGTGTTGAGTTGCCGGGGAACAAAACAACTCTCAAGACAACCCACCAAATTTAATTGCTGGATGCTCCGAAACTTGTTTCATAATGAGTTCTGCAACTGCTTGTTCTTTTCTGGGCTATTCTAGATCTGCACTGCAAATTATTCTAGGAATAAAACCGATCGATGGATTAAATAAATGAAGTTCCCAACTAATTCAGGGCTATGCAAAAATATGAATTCCTCCTTATTGAAACTCATCGCCCAATTCCACCCTTCCTTTAGTTCAAAAACTTTTTTAGGTTACATCGAGTAAATCCGTGCCACCTGATGAGTGTTTACTCACATAGTAAGTGTTGTCATCTTCATTGTATGCCAGCTTCACAACACCGTAGGAGCCCTGGGAAACACACACAGACATACACAAAAAACGGTAGGTGAAGAAAACAGGAGGGAAACAACAGTTGCTGAAATGATTGACAAGTTATTTTTATTAATATGTTTATTTACAGAGGCTGAAGTCCAGATGGTTCCCATCCCAAATATGCAACGATTATGGCAAGGACTTGTGTGTGTTTGTGTGTGTGTGATTACCTTTCCAATTTCATCCTTCAGAGTGTATTGATTGAGCTGCACACAATCCTGAGAAAGATAAAAATCAGAGGCAGAGAATGAAGGACCGAAGTCGATAGGAAAAACAACCTGCCATTAAGCCGCGTTTTTTCCTCCCCTTGGGGATCATAAAACCTCCTCCATTCGCAGAGTTAAGTTACTGCCACTTGTTTCCATAGAAGCCACCAACATGTGTTGTGTGGGTGTGAGTACACACACACACACACACACAAACAGAGAAGCATCTGACAGGGATGACTTGCCCACGACTTCGGCTACCATTATCCCCAACCTTGACTTGGAAAACACTCAGTTGCCTATGTTTATTTATGCACTTATTATAAACCTGGTTATTTATAGTTTTATATATATAATTTATATTTATAATTATATTTATAATATAGTTTTATATATAACTATATTATATGGGAGGGGGGGGCTGAAAGCCCTACTAAGCAGGTATATACAAAAGTATGAAGGCTATTGCTTAACGCATTGTAAGCCGCCCTGAGTCTCCGGAGAAGAGAAGGGCGGCATATAAATCGAACCAATAAATAAATACATAAATAAATTTTAAAAAATTGGATTTCACCACTGCCTAAAAGGATGGCTGGGGAACAAGAGTGACCTCTGCAAGAGCAAACAAACAAACAAACAAAAATGGCAGAAACAGAAATAGGGGCTTCCCAAGCCCCCAGACTCTTCAATCTTTGAGAACTGCTCTGCAGTTTTAAGGATCCCGGGAGTAAAAACCAGCCCCAAGTCCAGAAATACGTTGGACGCCACTCCTCTGTTTGATGTAGCTCTAATGGACCGTTCGATCGTCCGTTCTTTGCTTAAAAAAGTGCAGCAGGGTGACTCGGAAGGGCCTGAGGAAGCATCAGGCACACTCACTCTCCCGAAGATCAAAGGTGTGGCTCAGCTCTCCATTACCTTGAGCCTTAATGGCAGAAGATAAAATTGGCCTGCAGGGTCTCCGAATCGATCATTTGCCAAGCTCGGCAGCTTTAAAAGGCGTGGACCGACTCTCAGAATTCATCGGCCAGCATGCTGGGTTTCTTTTCTCTTTTTCTTTCTTTCTTTTTTGGAATATTGAATGATAAGAATGGAATAACAGGGTCGGAAGGGACCTTGGAGGTCTTCTAGTCCAACCCCCTGCCCAGGCAGGAAACCCTACACCACTTCAGACAAAACGGTTATCCAACATCTTCTTAAAAACTTCCAGTGTTGGAGCATTTACAACTTCTGGAGGCAAGTTTTTCTTTCTTTCTTTCTTTCTTTCTTTCTTTCTTTCCTTTCTTTCTTTCTTTCTTTCTTTCTTTCTTTTTCTTTCTTTCTTTTTTTCTCTCTCTCTCTTCCTTCCTTCCATCTTATCCATCCATCAATCTCTCTCTCTCTCCCTCCCTCTCTCTATCTCTATCTCCCTCTATCTATCTATCTATCTATCTATCTATCTATCTATTTATCCACTCATCCATCCAATTTATATAGCTGCAGATTTTACAAGTGACGAGCTGCATACAGCATCATTCTATCTCTCTCTCTCTCCCTCTCTCTCTCTCCCTCTCCCTCTCTCCACTCATCCATCTATCGAATTTCTATAGCTGCAGATTTTACAAGTGATTTGAGCTGCATACAGCATCATTCTATCTATCTATCTATCTATCTATCTATCTATCTATCTATCTATCCCTCCCTCTCTCTCTATCTATCTATCCACTTATCCATCCATCCAATTTATATAGCTGCAGATTTTACAAGAAGTGACTTGAGCCGCATACAGCACAAAAAGGTTATAAAACGGTACTAATCGTTCCCATTATTATTAGTTTTTCTTTTTCTCTCTGGAGAAACGTGGAGATCACAACAGAACAGAATAACAGAGTTGGAAGGGACTTTGGAGGTCTTCTAGTCCAACCCCCTATATAGTACACCATTTCAGACAAACGGTCGTCCAATTTCTTCTTGAAAAGCTTCCAGTGTTGGAGCATTCACAACTTTTTCGGCACTGAGAACCAAATCCTTTCTCACGTTGCTAAAATAATTCAACGTCCTTTTTTTTTTTTTACAGTTCATTTCTTATCAACAATATACTGGAAAAATAGCCACGCAATCCAGAGGTGGGTTTCAGCAGGTTCTGACAAACCGGTAGCGGAAATTTTGAGTGGTTCGGAGAACCGATAGTAAAAATTCTGACTGGCCCCGCCCCCATCTATTCTCTGCCTCCTGAGTCCCAGCTGATCGGGAGGGAATGGGGATTTTGCAGTAACCTTCCCCTGGAGTGGGGTGGGAATGGAGATTTTACAGTATCCTTCCCTTGCCATGCCCACCAAGCCACGCCCACCAAGCCACACCCACAGAACCGGTAGTAAAAAAATTTGAAACCTACCACTGACGCAAACTCTGTAATTCCTTCATCCGCGTATTGTATTTCTGCATCTTTGCCCCCCACCCCTACCGTTTTCGCCTTCCTCTTTTTCGTTTTGTCTTTTCTTTCTTCCTTCTCCTTTTAAAAACGATGAGCAAACCGACCAACTGTGTCCCCAACTGTCGGGACGTGGCTTCTCTTACCTGCAGCCCCGTGATGGACACCCTGTGGGACTCGATGGTGGGCCTCCGGGGCAGACGCGGGGAGGAGTGTGGGGAGGTGACAGGGGAGTAAGGGAGGGAGGGATAGATGTAGCGCCCGTTGAGCCCCATGTTCCCGCTGGGGGACTGGACGGAGGGAGACCTCTCTTGCAGGGAGAGCTTGCGACTCGAAAGGTTGACTTTGATCCAAGATTCCTTGGTCTCTCTGGAGGAGGTCCTCGACGGGTCGGCCAGGCCTGGTTCTCCAAGATCTCCAGGTCCTGGGGCTAGAAGGGCCTGCTCTTCACACGGCTCCATGGGTTCCTCCTCCTCCGCCTGCCCCTCCGTCTGGCCTGGCGTGGAACTGGGAGGAGTGTCGTACTCCGCTACCACCACGAAGGACTCCATGGTGCTCCGAGAAGTCACATTTTAGATCCGTCAAGCGGGAAGGCTCGTCTCGCGCATGGCCGAGGGAGTCACGGCAGAGAAGGAGCGTCGCGGGGACAGGCCAGATGGAGGCACATGGGGGCATTATGTGCTGGCCAGTGGAATGCCCATGCTGCGGCGGCTGTTCTCCTGGAAGCTGGATCTGGACGAAGGAGAGACAAGACCGAGCAGCTGAACTCGAGAAGGACAACAGGCGAAGGCAAAAACTACTGTAATGCCCGGGGTTCACGTAAGACGGATCAACTGTATCGTGGCTTAGAACGATGGGTTTATCCAGCCAATATGGGGTTGCAAGAGGAACCCACGATCTGTGGAGGTCTTGGTGCTCTCTGAGCTTGCTTGCAGACGTTTCCTGACCCAACTAGGGGACATCATCAGAGTTTGATATGGCACTGATGATGCTCCCTAGTTGGGTCATGAAATGTCTGCAAGCAAGCTCAGAGAGCACCAGGGATCCCACAATCCTCCTCCTCCTCCACTTTCCCTTTCCTCCTCCTTCTCTCTGCAAACCCCCCTCCCTTCTAACACTGATTATGTTACCTAGTTGGGTCATGAAACATCTGCAAGAAAAACCACCAAGCTCAGAGAGCACCAAGGATCCCACAATCCTCCTCCTCCTGCCCTCCCTGCAAACCTCATTCAATTCTAGCACTGATGACGTTACCTAGTTGGGTCATGGAACGTCTGCAAGAAAACAGCCAAGCTCAGAGAGCACCAAGGACCTCTCAGGTCAATCCTGAGCTATTGAGATTCTCTGCTATCGGAAACCCCGATCTAGGAGCTGAATCCGCAGGGAAAAAAAACCAGAGAAAAATACAACTCGGTCCAGGAGCCTTGCTATCTATTTCCAGAATTGTAATTCTTAGAAGCTACAGTCCAGCGTACCTCATGGCAACCGGTTTTTTAACTCCTGCAGATTTTAGAAGTGAAATAAAATGAACTCATTTTTGCTTCTCTCTTAAACTGCGAGAATTAGAAATACATCAGGAGCAATTTCCTTAGCACTTTGAAGAGGAAGCAAAGGACTCGTCAAAATTAGAGCCAGCCTAAAAACGCTGGTTGAAATTCCACCCTCAGGCCAAGCAATTCTGAATCTCGACAAGAGAAAACACCCATTAGGTTTAATTCATCATAAGCGAGGAAAGCAATGTGGGCAGGTGAGCGACAGGTGCCAATCACTCTTTTAGCGTCGCACTTTTTTTTTCCTTTCCAAACACCCACCCTTTTCCTCCTCATTCAGAACAGGTGACTTGACGGATTTACCACCCGCCTCCCCTACTTATTATTATTATGTTTAAAAAAGGACCCAATTTCTAATGCAACAATTAAAAAAAGAGATAAAACTTTTACGTTCTGTGCAGGCTATCACCGGGTATGAGGGCCTCGGTTTTCAGGCTGACAACATCAAGTTTAAGAGGCGGGCATTGGAGGCCGGAGAGATGCTGAGATTCGGGCAGAAGGAAACCGGGGGAGTTCCCATGGATTTTAGACTCCAGGATAGAGCCGGAAGAACAGTACAACAGTGACAGAGTTGGAAGGGACCTTGGAGGTCATCTAGCCCAACCCCCTGCTCACGCAGGTAGACCTGTACTAGGGATTCGAACCGCCGAACTGCTGACCTTTCTGATCAACAAGCTCAACGTCTTAGCCACTGAGCCACACCGTGCTCTATTTATCTATTAACCTTCTCATCGTTCCTATCACCCATTTCCTCCCACTTAAGACTGTATGACTGTAACCTTGTTGCTGGTATCCTTAAGATTCATATTGACCGTTTCCCTATGAATATCATTAAGTGTTGTACCTTATGATTCTTGATGAACGTATC
>WNWU01000081.1:632466-670771 GCA_012654045.1 Ptyas mucosa
TTCTATTCTATTCTATTCTATTCTATTCTATTCTTCCTTCCTTCTATTCTATTCTATTGTTCTTCCTTCTTTCTATTCTACTCTTCCTTCTTTCTTCATTCTCTTCCCTTCCCTTCCCTTCCCTTCCCTTCCCTTCCCTTCCCTTCCCTTCCATTCCATATTTCTATTCTATTCCATATTTCTATTCTATTCTATTCTATTCCATTCCATATTTCTATTCTATTCTATTCTATTCTATTCTATTCTATTCTATTCTATTCTATTCTATTCCATTCCATTCCATTCCATTCCATTCCATTCCATTCCATTCCATTCCATTCCATTCCATTCCATTCCATTTTTCTATTCTATTCTATTCCATTTTTCTATTCTATGCTACGCTATGCTATTCTATTCAGCAAGAAGGCTTGGGAATGATTTAGAAATTCAGAAGAGAAAAAAAAATGCTTGCAGGAAAATGATCTGAAATTAAAGCAGAAGCTGGGCTATAGCAATAGCACACCTTGAGCTGTATCCTTGAGCTGTAAACTAACTGTTTTTTGTTTTTTTTTTAATAGCTTTGCAACAGACCCATTCCTCTGATTAATCCCGGTTTTAAAATTCCCCTTCTGGATTCGTCATCATCAGAAGCCCCGTTAAATGATAAAGGGTCTTTTGCGCTGAACACGATAGCCTCCCTCGGACAGCTGCTCTTTTACCAGTCGGGACAAGCTTAAAAACTCCCCCCACCCCCCCCACCCCCGTTCTAATGCTCCCTCTCTTCTTCGAGTTCTAAAATTTCCCCCAAGCCATTATGCAGATGCTTAAAAGCAATTCGGAGAGAATGAGAGCAGAGATAATGAAGCATAATGAAAAGGCTTCTTTCTCCGGGCTGAATTAAGAATGACATTCGGTCACCGATCAGAAACCAGGGGGGGGGGGAGGGAAGAGGACAGGCTGGCTTGATGGAAGAGGCGGAACCATAGTTTGTTTCAATTATGATCCAGCCCACCGATATGGCACTAAGCTAAACCAACTGAGAATGTCTTCCAGAGCATCTATTGGACCGAATCGGGATGCTTAACCGCTTTTCATGGAAGCCACCGCAATCAGCGGCTTCTAAACATCGCCCGTGCTTGGCTGGGGAATTCTGGGAGTTGAAGTTCCACCCGTCTTAAAATGGCCAAGGTTAAGAAGCACTGCCTTAGAGGATCTCATCCTAGGACCTCAAAACAGCGGTCCAAAGTGGGGAATTCTGGGAGCTGGGATTTGAGAAAAGGATTTGAGAACGCTGGCTTCTGGGAGTTGAAGTCCTCCCATCTTCGAGTCGGCCCAAGTGTGGATAAGGCTGCTTTAGTGGAAGCCTCTGGAGAAAGCAACCACTGAATTGAGGTCGCCTTGGACCGTGGATGGACCTGTGGCTTGGTGGACCCATCCTCTGACTATCTGCGTGAAAAAGGGAAGATGTTCAGATCGGTCCTTCTCTGCAGACCTGGTTGAGGAAATGCAGCATCCGACGAGACTTAGTTTTCTGAGGAGGGATGCAAAGAGCATTGACCAATGTGAAAGAAGGGGAGAAGGTTCCTGGGTCTTTAATGGTTGAGCTACACCGGCCAGAAGTTGTCCTTCTGAGCTGCAGGCAAGATTTCCCAATCCTCCTCCTGCTCCTTTATCTGACTACCTTCCAAACAGGCTTCTGTGGGAACTTTTCAGCCTTCGGTTTGTCTCCAATCCCACACAGACTCCGAAACTTGATTCCAGGAGGGCTCTGAACGCTCCTCTTTTCAGTCCCACACACAGCTTGGGAAGAAAAGACGTCCTTGCAACAAAAGCGGGGGAAGACCGAAAGGAAAGGAAACAAAAGGCCCGGCCTTCAACTCATGGCACATTTGCCCGAGCCACATGCGTTTGCTTCCCTGCGCTCCCTCTTCCCTCTTCCCTCTCCCTCTCGTCAGCCCACGGAATGTGGGGAATCTGGAGAGATAAGACTTTGCAGCTTGCAAAAAAGGGGGGAGGACGGGAGATAAACGGGAGAACAAGGAGAGAGAGAGAGAGAGAGAGAGAGAGAGAGAGAGAGAGAGAGAGGCAACTGGGAAGGAGGCAAAGCACAAGGAGGACCTCTGCAAAAGTGTCTGTCTGACTTTCTTTCTTTCCTTCCTTTCTTTTCTTTCTTTCTCTTCCTTTTTTCTCTTTCTTTCCATTTTCCCTTCCTTCCTTATCTCCATCCCTATCTTCCTTGCTTGCTTCCTTCCTTTCTTCCTTTCCCATTTCCTTCCTTCCTTCATCCCTTCCTCTCATTGCTATCACATTCCTTCCTTCCTCCCTCCCCATCTTCCTCCCTCCCTTTCTTCTTTTCCCATCCCCTTCCTCCCTTCCTTACTCTCATTCCTATCTCCTCTCTCCCTTCCTTCCTTCCTTCCGTCCTTCCTTCCCTCCCTGTTTCCTTCCTCCCTTCCTCTCATTCCTATCTCCTCTCTTCCTTCCTTTTCCTTCTTTTTGTTTCTTTTTCCCTTTCTTTCCGTTTTCCCTTCCTTCCTTCCTTCTCTCCCTCCCTATCTTCCCTGCTTTCTTCCTTTTCCATCTCATTCCTTCCTCCCTCCCTCCCTCCCCATCTTCATTCCTTCCTGTCTTCATTTCCCACCTCCTTCCTTCCATCCTCCCTCCCTCCCTTACTCTCATTCCTATCACCTCTATCCCTCCCTCCCTCCCTTCCTTTTCCTCCCTCCCTCTTGTTGCTTCTCCCCTTTATCCACCCCAAATTCCAGCTTCTGGACTTGTCATGCCTGCTGCAGGTCCAATCTTGTACTGGAGAATTCAGAAAGAGCCAGGTTCCTCCAAAGCCCACCCACCCCCATACCCCAGCCGAATTGTGCAGTTCTTAAGGGCCTGGACCGGAGGCGTGTATCTACGCAGAGTTGCACAGAAGGTGCATTTTGCCTATCAGAAACAAGACTCAAGGATGTTCGAAAATGATAGCAACAATAACAGCAGCAGCAGCAGCTTTGGCTCATAAAAAAACCCCAGAACTTAAGGAGCCGAGCGCAAAGAGAGAAAGGAGGTTATTTCTGAATTTCTGCAATTGTGAAAAAAGGAGGAGATTTGAGCCGGGAGGCACCGGTTGACAAAAGCCATAGGCTTCCTGAACAGACACAACATTTAACTTCCACTCTATTTATTTATTTATTTTATTTTTTTTAAAAATCATTTCTTGCATCCTAACAAGACAGGAGCTGCTCCGATTGACCCAAGAGACTTGTACCCACGAAGCCACACAGGGGAGGAAACCCTCCTCTTAACAATTCGCCTCGATGGGCACTTATGGTTTTTTTTTCCCCCCCCAGGTAAATCCAGATTCGGCACGCTCCTTCCGGCTGATAGTTAAGAACGCTCAACGCTCATTCGGCGGGAGAACGTGAGAGCTGTGCCTTACAGACAGATCCACATCGCAGTCCCCCTCCAATGCACAAGGCCACTCAGATTGCTAGCTGATGGGAAGGGAGGAGGATAGGAGCTGGCTGGTCTGCTTTTAATTTCTGTCCCAAATTTCTGGGCAAAAGGATTCACGGTGCAAAACGACGTTTAAGATACACGTTCTAAATCAGTGTTTCTCAACCTTGGGGGCTTGAAGAGGGGTGGGCCTCAGCTCCCAGAATTCCCCAGCCAGCGTAGCTGGCTGGGGAATTCTGGGAGCTGAGACCCACCCCTCTTCAAGCCCCCAAGATTGAGAAACACTGATTTAAAGGATTTGCAAAGAGTGAAGTTGTGCAACATTGAAGTGTTGGCAACCTCAAGACGCACCCAACCCAAGCTCTTCTTAGCTCCGCGCTTGCCTGCCTGCCTGCCTGCCTGCCTAGGGTTAAACAAACCTTGGGTTATTCCTCCTTTCCGAGATACCCGGCAGATCCCGATCCTGCCCAGGTCATTCAGGACGCCAAGTTTAATCGAACGAGACCAGAAAGGAAGAACAATTTCCCCTCCCCATCGGCCCGCCAATAAATCAAGGATTTCAACCGCCTTCCGTAAATGTCAATTCGCCATCTGTCCCGCCACCCCGGCTAGAAGTTCCCCTCTGCACCGAAAGGCAAGCAGAACGGCCCACCCCACCTCACTCCCGTGCTCCAGATGGGACGGGGGGGGGGCTCCCTACCGCTCGGCTCCCTGAAGCCCAGCCGTGTCCGCAACGCTCTGCACGTCCCTACAGTTCAACACCCCCAAACCAAACTAAGAAAGAAAGAAAGAAAGAAAGAAAGAAAGAAAGAAAGAAAGAAAGAAAGAAAAGAACAAACGCAGTCCTTCGAGACCCAAAGTGGAGCATCAGTTCCCCCCACCCCCCTTCTGCAGGTTTGCACTATGGCAACCCCCCCCCCCCAAAAAAAGGAAGGAAGGAAGAAAGAAAGAGAGTACGGATAGCATCGGAAGGGGCTGGGTTTTATTCCCCCCAGAGGAGGAGGAAATCCTCCTGCCAGTGGATCCCTTCCTAAAGCAGATCCCCCCCTTCCTAGCTCTCCGGGCCCTTGCTGGTTTCCCCAGACAGATGTTAGCTACAAAGGGAGATTCCCGGTGCCCTTTTGCTCCGCCGAGAGCATCCAGCACTGTGCTGCTCTCCTTTTTCGGTGACGTCCAGATGTTGCAGGTGGGAGGCGAGTAGAAAAAGCATCTCGCTCCCTTCCCCAAGGGGCTGCACCCCTCCTTTTCGACCCCCTCCGAGCCAAATCCACCCCTTCCCACCCCAGGAAGAAAGCATGCAGGGGAAGGAAAGATGCCAACCAAGCCCAGGCTCACCCTCCTTCCTTCCTCCTCCTCCTCCTCCTCCTCTTCCACCACCATCCCCCCAGCCTACCTGCCTGTGGCTCCAACCAGTCCGGAGGAGAGAGAGAGAGGCGGCTACAGCCCCAGTGGTTCCCGCAGCCTGTCTGGGAAGGTCTCCATTGCCCGACAGCGCCAGCCAGACGCCCCAGATGCTGGCAGCTGTACCCCGATTGGCTGCGCCCGGAGCTTTTCCTGTCTAGAAAGTGAGAGTCGGCTTCAAGCAGCTGGCCGCCCATTGGCTCCACTGGGCTGTCGAGACCGGCTCTGATTGGTGGAGAGAGAGGGGAGGGGGTTGTTATCAGGCCACCTCCCAAATCTCCTTTCCTTCCCCCCTCCCTTTCTCTCTCTTCTCCCCCCTTCTCTTTTTTTTTATTCTTTTTTTTTTTTCCTGGCATTCATCCTATGCAGAGAAGCCGAAAAAAGCATCCAGGGAGGGAGAACTTTCTCTTAGGAGCAAACTGCAGAGATTGGGGTTGGGGGAAAAGAATGAAAGACTCCCCCACCCCAACTTTTTCGGAGGATGGCCTCAAAGCACCCATGCACGGCATTCTCTGCAAACAACCCTGGGAGGTAGGCTGCTCTGGAGCCTCAGGGAGAAGGCTGGGAAGAGGTCCAGAAAGATTGCACACTACAAGGAAGAGGGAAAAAAAACCCCATACAGATGGAGAGTCCCAGCTGTATTACCGGAAAGGAACACAATTGTTGCGTCACTTAGTTTGGGCAGTGAAACGACTGCAAGAAAACAACCAAGCTCAGAGAGCACCAAGGACTTCATCATCGTTGCCCTCCTCCTCCTCCTCCACAAATCCCACTCCCTTCTACCGGTTGCACTGATCATGTTACCTAGTTGGGTCATGAAACGTCTGCAAGAAAACCCCCAAGCTCAGAGAACACTGAGGACTCCGCAGTCCTTCTCTTCTTCTCTGCAAACCCCACTGCCTACTAACACTGATTATGTTACCTAGTTTGGGGTCATGAAATGTCTACAAGAAAACCGCCAAGCTACCGGTAGTAGCTGTGGCGGGAGGCTCCGCCCACCTGCCCAGACGTCATCAAATATGCACCAGAAGTGGTGCGCGCACGAGCGAAGCAAAAGTATCAAAGCAGGGGTGAAATCCAGCAGGTTCTGACGAACCGGTAGCGGACATTTTGAGCAGTTCGGAGAACCGGCAAATACCACTTTTGGCTGGCCCCCAAGTGGGGAGGGCATGGGGATTTTGCAGTATCCTTCCCCTGCCACGCCCATCAAGCCACGCCCACAGAACCGGTAGTAAAAAAATTTGGATTTCACCACTGTTCTCAAAGGTAAGTGAAACCCACCCTTGTTTCTGCTATACTTGAAGTCTATGAAGAAATTCTGTTTTTTCCCCCCCTCTTCATCCCCCTCCATTCTCACAGGGTTGAGCAAACAAATGCAACACTTCACCATTTCCTGCAACTGGTGTATCCAGGCCTTGCCAAGCTTTTAAAAGTTGCTCCACGCAGACGGATGGACTCTTAGCCACTCAAACGCTGCTTCCAGGCCAGAAGAAAAAAAAAAACTCCGAGAGAGATCGACGTGGCTTTTACCTATGCTTTAAAAGCCTCTCTCGAGCACCCAGGCTACAAAGGAAGCAGCCTTACCTCCATCAGAAGGGTTTCAATAATGCACGAAGGGGGAAGAGGAACGGGTCGGCCGAGGTGGTTTGTTAAGAGCTTCTCCTTTGCAAAACAGATCCATCTCCTATGGACTTTGGGTCGTGATAGCCTCCGTCACATGACCCACCCCTTTGGTGGCCTTCTGACAAGCAAAATTGACGGGGAAGCCGGGTTCACTCAACGACGGCGTGAGTGACTGAATAACTAGTGGTTCACTTAAACAATGGTGGCCAAAACGGTTGTTAAAAAAAAAACTCGACAAATTTCTCGCTTCGCAACAGAAATTTTGAGCTCAGTTGTGGTCGTAAGTCGAGGATTACCTCCAGTGGCAACGACGTTAGCTGTGAATCCGCGGCAAGGAAGCCCCCTTTCCACCAGGATGGGTCGGTGGGCCTCAACCGGCAAGAACAGAGAAGTGAAAGGCATCTGAACGCAAGCACGCCTCTGGGCACCGCCCACAGACCAATTTATTGGCATTTCCAAAGACTGAACATGGCACGGGGGTGAGAGACCCATAAGAACGAGGGGAGGAAGAACCGCAGAGGGACGGTCTGTGGATCTCGTTCTGTTTTAGTGGCTCCGCTGGCTTTCCCCAAGGACTGGATTCCTTTGCTCAGAGGCCTCATTTAAAAGTACTGATCAGGGGGACCCCCCGGGCAGGGAATTCCAGATGAAGCTGCCGGAAGAGCATGGCGCACTGGTTTCTCTCTTGGGTCTTACCCAGGCTGTGGAAGAGCCTGGCTTGCAGATACAGGACGTCCCGCAGCTGTTCTTTGCAATCCACTTTTGCAAAATAGGTTTTGGCTTCGTTCAAGTTTAGGATAGCTGCTTCCAGGGCTGCAGGAGGGAGAGGGAGAGGGAGGGGGAGGGAGAGACAGACAGACAGACAGAGAAAAAGACAGAAAGAAAAAGACAGAAAGAGGAAGGAAGGAAGGAAGGAAGGAAGGAAGGAAGGAAGGAAGGAAGGAGGGAGGGGGGAGAGGAAAGGAGAAAGGAAGGAAGGAAGGAAGGAAGGAAGGGACAGAAAGAGAAAGAAAGAAAAAAGACAGGAAGGAAGGAAGGAAGGAGAGGAGAGGAGAGGAGAGGAGAGGAGAGAGGGGAGAGGAGAGAGAGAAAGAGAGAAAGAAAAGTCAGAGGTTTTCAACTAAATCCGTCCCCTTTTCAAAATGGGTATTTCAACAGATGCCCACCCAGCAGCCAAATTGTCAAGTGGTTACACTGGACTACACAGCCAGTCTAGTGTAGCGGTTAAAAGCACCAAAAAAAACCCCTTAAGAAACTGGGAGGTTGTTGCTATAGTCCCACGCTCGGCACGAAAGACAGCGGGGTGAATTGAGCCAGTCCCTCCCTCTTAGCCCTAAGAAAGAGGCAATGGCAGCCCTAAAGAAACTACGAAGGATTACTCCAGGCAGCCGACAGGAGTCAACGCGGACTCAAAGGCCCAAATGCACAAAAGGGGGGTGGGAATAGGGAAATTCAGGGAAGGGCCGCCAATGGCTACTCATTTTTGCTTTTTGGGAAGCCCCAGGCAAGGCAGCCAGGCTGGCAGAAACACCCATTTAGGTCTGCCTGTTTTGTCGTTGCCCCGAGATCTTCCAAGGATGTCTACGGTTGTGGAGAGCTAACCTTCTGCCTTCTTGGCGGGGTCATAAGAGGCCGCAGAAGCAACCTGGCACTTGGCCACCAAAAACATCGCGGCTCCTTTGTCCAGCACGGCCCCGTGGGCCAGGATGGGCTCTATGGCCATGTGCAGAATGCTGAGGGCTTGCTCGGGAATCCCGAGTATGAGCTGGAAAAGAAGCAAACACAACAGCAACCGTCACTTCCTGGCTTCTTCCTCTTTCCTTAGCTGACTCCTTGGTGGCAAACCTATTATCAACTCGCAAAGCATCCCTGGCCTGCTCTCGAGTTGCCAGGCAAGGCGGGATGGGAAAACGGCGAAGCAGCACGGCAGCCAAAAACAAAAGCGCATTCCAGACATATCTCTCTTGAGGCTGTCTCCCAGGGTTACCTACAGCAGCCGGAGGGGAGTGATCTCTACAACCCGCGAAATTGCTTCGTTGGTGAATGTGACTGATGACACACCCTGGGGGGAGGGGGGAAACAGGGTCAAAATTGGGTCGTAAATTACGTAGGGTCAGAGCTGGCTTCACTTGGGAACGTGCGGACATGAAGCTCCTAATAAATGACTGGATTTCTTTTGAAGCTTGTCACGAGGCTCATGATTTAATTAGGGCATCTGTCGGAACCCTGACACCTATTTTAAAAGAATTTGAGCATGCAGGAGGCGGGAAGATGGACACCCCACAATGCCTGCCCCTATGCAACTGATGGTGCACCCTCCCTGAAGCCAAAGTGGGGTTGATTTGTAGATTATAAAGCCATGGTTTATGGCTAAGTAACCCTAGACCATCCTAGACCAGGCCATGTCCAAAAATGTTGGGGAATTTCTAGAAGCTTGGCACTCCGACAGGTTAGCCATCAATAGACACACAGAGAGACAATCAGCCAGCCAAAAAGGGAACTGAAATGCAAGAAAACAAGCAAACTCCAGTCCTCCTCCCTCTCCAAACCCCTCTCCCTTCTAGCGCTGATGATGTTATCTAGTTGGGTCATGAAACATCTCCAAGAAAACAAGCAAGCTCAGAAAGCATGGAGGACCCCACGGTCCTCCTCCTCTCTGCAAACCCCACTCCCTTCTAGCACTGATCATGTTACCTAGCTGGGTCATGAAACATCTGCAAGAAAACAAGGAAGCTCAGAGAGCACCAAGGACTCCACCTGGCTATACCCAACCAGCTTAACCCCCTCTACTTGGGATATATCTGGGGGCTGCAAGCTTTGCAGAAAGAGTCCCATCCCCTTCCAGGAGCAGAGAAGGAGCAGAGAAGGAGCAGGGCGGTACCTGGGCAAAAGCCAAATTGAGGATGGTTTCCGAAGCCAAGTACTGCAGGCGGTATTCCCTCGCCAGGGCCAGGGCCTGCAGCAGGATGGGCAAAGCGATGGTGTGGCACAGAGACTGCCAATACAGCTCGGCAATGGAGAGCAGGACGCTAAACCCAAAAGGAAGAGGAATGAGGAAATTAAGAGGAAAAAAATAACTCTCTCAGGAGTTCTCTCGATCTGACATTCTCAAGACCCTTTTAAGCACTTTCTCTGGAGGTTCAGCGTGAACCCCTGGGCGTTCCTGGAGTGTTTTCGCACTTGGTTTGATTGTGGTTGGCCAACCCAGTGTCGTTTGCAGCCGGGCGGCCTTACAACTACGAGCTATGAACAAAGGAGTAAGCAAGCACATCCTTTTTGGGTTTGATTACATCTGGCATGCAACCCGAAGCAGAGGGAGGACCCCAAAAACGCTAAGGATGCTTTTAAACCATTAAAGGGTGTTGACTTCTCCTGCTTTGGGCAATGATTTAGACGAGAGGTTTTCAAACTTGGCAGCTTTAAGACTTGTGGATTTCAACTCCCAGAATTCTCCAGCCAGCACAGCTGGCTGGAGAATTTTGGGAGTTGAAGTCCACAAGTCTTAAAGCTGCCAAGTTTGAAGACCTCTGATTTAGACAAAGTTTTTAACATTATTAGCACTCGGGAATAAACACCAGCCTCCTGCAGATTTTGCTCTCTCTCTCTCTCCCCCTCTCCTGTATAGGTAGTCCTCGACGTACGACCGTTCGTTTAGCGACCGTTCGAAGTTACAATGGCACTGGAAAAAAACAGTGACTTGTGATTTGTGATTTTTCACACTTGTGACCATCGGCAGCATTCTCGTGGTTACGTGGTCAAAATGCAGACGCCCGGGCAATTGACTCGTACTTACGACGGCTGCCGTGGACCACGGGATCCCCTTTTTTGCGACCTCCCTCCCGACAAGCCAAGTCAACGGGGAAGCCGGATTCGCTGAACAAGCGGGTTGCTAACTTAACGACTGCGGCGAGAAAGATCGTAAACCAAGAACAGAAATTTTCTTACGCTGTGGTCGTACGTTGAGGACTCCATGTACACTCAAGAGGCTGAAGAGAGCACGGGTAGAGAGCCCAGAAAGACCGCCCAAACCGTGGGCCACTTTTGGCAAGAAAAGGTCTCTCTTACCTGATGACCATCTCGGTGTTTTTGGTTTTATGGCAGTGGATCAAGAGGTTTTCCAGGAGTTTGTGGGCCTTCGACATCTGATTCTGGGCTTTAAGCAAAGTTGCTTTCCTGAAAGACCAAATCCAGGTGCAGAAAAGGTATTAACCACTCAGCCGATGTGCCTTTGTTAATTTGTATTGTTTTATTCCTTGGCTATTGTCTAACATTTTTTCTCATTGTTTCCCCCGTTTTATTGTTGCAAGCCGCCCAGGGTAGTAGCCTCACGGCGAAATAGTAGGCAAATAAATATAACAAAACAATAAACAATATTTTGTTCATAGCAGGACCAAGCATCCAGGTGTTTAATGAACCCTAGCCCACCCACACACACCCCGGAGAAAAATCAATGCATGGGCGAGCGAGAAATGCATGATACGGCTTTCCACACAGTTCTTTACTTATGACTTATTTAACGACCATTCAGAGTTACGATAGCCCTGTAAAAGGTACTGTCAAGCACTTCCAGCCATCTTAAAAAGCTGCCCCCCACACCTCCGCGTGATCACGTGACTGCATTTCAGGTCAGGGGTGAAATCTAAAATTTTTCCCTACTGGTTCTGTGGGCTTGGCTTGGTGAGCGTGGCAGGGGAAGAATACTGCAAAATCTCCATTCCCACCTCATTCCAGGGGAAGGATACTGCAAAATCTCCATCCCCTCCCCACTCTGGGGCCAGCCAGAGGTGGTATTTGCTGGTTCTCCGAACCACTCAAAATTTCCGCTACCGGTTCTCCAGAACCTGTCAGAACCTGCTGGATTTCACCCCCGTTTCAGGCGCTGGGGAACCGGCTCACATGTACGACTCAAAAGCAACACAAACACATGTTTCTTAACTTTTGCCGTTTGGTGATCTCTCACCTGTAAACCCCCTCGCAGGTATTCAGAGCGGTGATCCCAGCCACCAGCGAGTCGGCGACATGGTACCGGCCATCGTTCATGGCTCGATCAAACTGGATTTTCTGATCAAACAGCATCCACAGCTGCGGAAGAGGATTGGACAAGATTTGGAAAGAAGTGGATTTTGACGTCTTTTGTGAAGTTTGCGCACCCCACACGTATTGCTGTCTATCCAGTTTGTCTCAATTTATGCAGCATCCCAGATGTGTTGGGACTTCCATCCTCCTCAATTTCGGCAACGGGCCATGTTGCCTCAAGGATGATGGGGTTTGCAATCCCAACACCTCCAGAAAGTAGCAGGCTACGTTAGTCTGGTTCATGCATTAATATAGTTTGGGTCTAGACTTAAATCTTTCCAATGTCTTTGTCGCTAACATTGTTTTTGTCTGATAAATCCAGATCTGGCATTATTTAGAGGTACTTCTGGAAACAAACAGCCAGCGCAACGTTAACAATTCAACTCACAGGATTTTGTAAGCAAACGCATAAATAGATCGAAGTTGGACTGCATTCTCCTCTCCGGGTTTACTGCTGAAGCTCACCTGGGCATGCTGGCTATTGGTGGGAAATCTCTCTTTGAGATGCTTCAGAATCTCGGAGGCTGCGGTGAAATAACCCTGATGTATAAAAAGTGAGATTGGAAAGAAGAGTAGAAATTCATGTCCAAGCTAAGAGAATTTTAAAAAATATACAATGCAAAGCAGTGCTTTTATTTATTCCTTCCTTCGTTCAGTTTACATGGGCACCCATCTCACTTTCGTGTGACTCTAGGTAGCTTACCGAAAAATACTTCCTGAACAAAAATATTTAATATATGATCAGGGACATTTAATAAAGTTATTTTAAATACTTTCAAAAGTCTCGTTCTTGCGTCAGATATTGCTTTGTTTTATTGATTGATTGATTGATTGATTGACTCGATTTATATGCCGCCCTTCTCCGGAGACTCAGGGAGGCTTACAATGCGTTAAGCAATAGCCTTCGTACTTTTGTATATACCTGCTTAGTAGGGCTTTTGCCCCCCCCCCCAAGCGGTGTTCTTTTTTATACAAAGTCAGCTTATTGCCCCCACAATCCGGGTCCTCATTTTACCTCCCTCGGAAGGATGGAAGGCGGAGTCAACCTTGAGCCTGGTGAGATTCGAACTGGCAGTAATTGCAGGCAGCTGGTGCTATTTAACAGCACTTTAGTCTGCTGCGCCACCAAGGCTCTTTTAGGGCACCATGGACCGCTTAGGCGAGATGCTGAAGTGTCATATAAACAGATTCTCCAAGTACAAGTTGTACGAACACCTGCAGAATAAGCTGGCTGGGGAATTCTGGGAACTGAAGTCCGCACATCTTAAAAGTAGCCCAGGTTGGAAAACACTCCTCTAGGGTGACTGAGTGGTGAGTGGAGCAAGAGAGCACGGATGTATCCGGATGAGACAGGTGGAATGGGACTCAGGGTGATTCCCCAAAAACCTAACTCTCTTCTTCAGCCATAAGAAAAGAGCCTTGGATAGTACAGTGGTCTAAAGCCTGTTATTAACATCAGCTGCCTGCAATTATTGCAGGTTCGAATCTCATCAAGGCTCAAGGTTGACTCAGCCTTCCATCCTTTTTAAGGTAGGTAAATTGAGGACCCAGTTTGTGGGGGCAATAAGCTGACTTTGTATAAACATACAAAAGTATGAAGGCTATTGCTTAACACATTGTAAGCCGCCCTGAGTCTCCAGAGAAGGGCGGCATATAAATCAAATTTTTAAAAAAAAGAAGAAGAAGGGCACATGCCAGGACGATCGCAAGGATCGTACAAGACGACCGCGGGGAATCTCGGCACACAGCCACGCGCCACCCACCTGCTCCGCGTGCAGCTCAGCCAAGTGGCACAGCACCACGGCGAAGGACTCGGTGTTGTTTTGCTGAACGCCCACGTTCACAGCCTCCAGGCTGTTCATGCTCAAGAGCATCTGGGCCTGCTGAAGCGCCATTGTGCTAGGGCGAGAGAGAGAGAGAGAGAGAGAGAAAAAAACTAGATGGGCAAAGAATAAGAGCCTTGGCACTCGGCCCGTTCCTTTTATTCCATTCTGAACAGAGGCTCTCAGGACCTTTAGAAAGAAAAAAGGAAAAGAAAGACTGCGCCATTCAAGAGCTTAATTCCGCGGTGGCCGTTATGGAAACCAGTACAATGTATTCTATACTTTTTTCCTCGTGTGCAGGTGAGCCAGGTGTGCTAGGGGGTCGTATTCAGTTCCTGGGATTTGCTAAATTAAACGCTGTGGCCAGCAGACAAATCAGAGGAGGCGGCGTGGGAGTCAGGGCCAGCCTCAAGGCAACCTGAGAGCTCCGAGGGTGGAAGAAGGAATGGAGCTGGCAGAGAGAGAGAGACAGGGGAGAAGCTTGGGCCGTCCATCAGCCCTCAGATGGAGAGTCAACAGCCCTCAGGTCTGGAGGTGGCTGATGAGGAAGAGGAGGAACAGCTGGGTCCAGTGCCTGACGCACAGATGCTCAGAATACAGAGGAGAGGAGAGCAGTGGAAATCTATGGGCCGGTCCTTGGAACGGAAGAGCCACTGCTGCTAGTGAAGCCCCACCCTAGCTCTGGGGATGAAAGGCAGGGGATGGAGATGAATAGATGCGGCAGACACCTATTCATCTCCTGGCCGGATGGACTTGCTAACCTCCTCTGTGAGAGAGAGGGAGACTTTTTGCCGGGGCTGCTGGCGTTCCTAATAGAGGAATCATTGATTTACCTATAGAGGGTTTGTCGTGTTTGGGAGCTGGATCAGAACACTAAGTACTTTTGCGCTCTTAATTTTAATTTCAGAGGAATCTTATTAATAATCCTGACTGCGGCTTCCTGACAGTTTCAGACTGGAAGGTTTTCTGAGCTTCCAAAGAATCCCTAACGCCGACTCAGACCTTCCGCCTGCCCGACGCTGGACGTACCTGCGTCCGTACAGCCTCCAAATGGCCGTCTTCTGGGCGATGCTAATATCAATCAGTTCAGACAAGCTGTGTTTCCAGTGTAAGAGGTCGGAGTCTTTCAACGCATCCATTAGCTTGTTGGCTGTCTTTCCTGCCAAAGCTCTTTGCTGGACCAAAGACTGGATCCCCAGGGAGGCTAAATACTAGGAAAGGAGGAGAGAAGAGGTTTTAAAAGAGGAAGCTGTTACTAACCCAAGCGAAAGAGAGAAGGGCCAAGTAGGGAAAAGTGACTTTAAAAAAAAAGAAAAGAAATTGACCAAGGGTTTGACACGTACTGGTAATCCAAAATATACAGCTTTCTTCACAGAGTGCTCTAGAAGTATGCAGCTATCCGATCTTTTCTGTTCCAGGATGTGCAGCCAACTCTGGCAAAAAATAGTAACAGGAGACAAATAATAGGATTGTTACAGAGAACCGAGAAGTCCCTTCACTCAGAAGTCTGGTCTCCGTGGACACACCAGTATTGGGAATTTCAGAGTCAGGAGACACATCTTTGCATGAAACCCGACCTGCTATCGCTAAAAAAGAAATGATTCCGCGAAAGGAAGCTCAAGCAGCCAATTTTTTCCCCCCTTTTCTTTTCAAAGCTAGATCAAAACTGGTCAGACTTGCGCTGTTCGGCCTATCCTCAGATTCACAGCAGATGCCATCTAGACTCAAAGCGCTGGAAGAGAACGGGGGCAAGGAGGATCTTAGATCTTCTCCTACAAAGCCTTACCAGGCAATGCTGCAGGCAGACGTGATCGTTAGATTCCTGGGCAATCCGGATGGCTTCCTGCAAGGCCATCTCAGCCTGGTGGCTGCAATCAAAGAGGAAAGACGGACGCTGTTAAGGCTCTAATAATATGTAGACCCTTAAGAATATAAAGGTGTAACACTTCGTTTAATGAGTGTTAGAAATTACATCACTGGAAAAAAGTGACTTATGACCATTTTTCGCACAAAAGAAAGAACAATTTACCATTTATATTTGGGGGGGGGTTTGGTTAGGGGCTATTAGATATATTCGACCCAAATCCCAGCCCATGGCAGAGAAGATAGGAAAACCAAGGAGGCAGGAAAGGCCACGGTTCCCTGCCTGCTTCTGAAAGTAGATTAAAAACAACTCACTAGTGACCGAAGCGGCAGTGCAACGCAGCCAAATTAAGAGCAGCGTATCTGAGGCTTCGCCCATAACCTTCGTCCCCGTTACTTTTGCTTTCTGCCCCGGTGAGAATCAAGCGGTCGAAGTAGTGAAGGAGGCTGTGCGTTGAGCTGAAGACGTCTTGGACTCGAAGGCTGTTTAAGTAGCTCAGGTAATGCTAGATAGAAACAAACCAGGTTTGCATAAACTGCATATAGAGCCGTATATGAGGATGCTGGCTTTGCACTAAATAATCGTGTCCTTAATCACAAGTGGATGGGATAATAGGGTGGGTTCTCAAACATGACATACGTAGACACAGACTACGGTTTACAAAACATGGCGGGATTGACGCATCATGCAAGCTGACCGCAGCAAAAAAATAGCCGTAAAATTTGGCATGACTCATTTAATGACCATATCACAACAACAGAAGTTCTGGACCCAATTGTGGTTCTAAATCGAGGACTACATGGATCAAAACACCAACTCAATCAATTGGCAGCTCTTGAGTCTGCCTAGCCTGCCTGGCATTCATGTAGCTTAGCCCAATGCAATGGGATGCACCCGATTAAGGCGGGGCCTAAGAAAACAAATTAATCTAACTTACCGCTTCAGCAAAATCCGGGTTAAATTTTAACAAGTTGTTCAACTCCTTTTGTAAAGATGCCGGAGAAAGTGCTTTGGTCTCATCGTTTTTCAACAAAGAGGCCTAGAATTAAATTTTTTAAAAAAATAAATCTTTTGTTTCTGTTAAAGGTAAATGTAAAGGTTCCCCTCGCACATCTGTGCTAGTCGTTCCCGACTCTAGGGGGCGGTGCTCATCTCTGTTTCAAAACCGAAGAGCCAGCGCTGTCCGAAGACGTCTCCGTGGTCATGTGGCTGGCATGACTCAATGCCAAAGGCGCACGGAACGCTGTTCCCTTCCCACCAAAGGTGGCCCTATTTTTCTACTTGCATTTTTTTTACAGGCTTTCGAACTGCTAGGTTGGCAGAAGCTGGGACAAGTAATGGGAGGCTCACCCCGTTATGCGGCACTAGGGATTCGAACCACTGAACTGCCGACCTTTTCGATCGACAAGCTTAGCGTCTTAGCCACTGAGCCACCGCGTCCCATTTTGTTAAATTCTGTTAAAGAGATGTAAATTTACTGGGACAATATAAATTAAACCTTTCGGTAATCAACACTGCTAAAAAACTTTCCACATATCGGTGTTCTACAACTGTAGCAACTTGAAGGTGTGTGGACGTCATGCTGGCTGTGGGGGGATTCTGGGAGTTGAAGTCCACACATCTCCAAGCTGCCGAAGTTGAGAAGCCCTCCTTATATATTGTATGTGCTTCTTACGCAATCAACTGCAGATATTCTTTTAGGGAGATAGTAGGAAATTTGTTAAATAAAACATTTTGCCTTTTGGAATTGCAGATAGATCAAGACTCTAGTCCTCAAGTTGTAGAATCTCTTCCACACCCACTTTTCATCTTCCCATATATTAAGTATGCTGTGATGGAAAGTAGCATTGGACCAAAATGCTCAGTTTGTCTTGAGCTTACCAATTAACATACCTGTTGGGAGAGGAAGTATTCTGCTTGCTTCTGCGAGAGGGGCCCATTGCAGGATATCTCTTCCTCCCTTCAAAGAGAGAACCCATCATGACTTTTCTCCAGAAAATGAAAAGACCCAAAAGTACAGTAACAAAGACAGCAGTTTATTTCAAAAAGGGCAACCCCCTCCCCAAAAAAACCCAGAACAGAAGGCCTCAGATGTCACACTAGAGCAGAGGTCTTCAAACTTGGCAGCTTTAAGACTTGTGGACTTCAATTTCCAGAATTCCTCAGCCAGCTATGCTAATTTGTACCTTATGACTATCATTAAGTGTTGTACCTTATGATTCTTGATGAACGTATCTTTTCTTTTATGTACACTGAGAGCATATGCACCAAGACAAATTCCCTGTGTGTCCAATCACACTCGGCTAATCAAAAATTCAATTCTATTCTGTTCTGTCCTGTCCTGTCCTACCCTACCCTATTCTAATCGTCTTATTGTTTAATAAGCTGGTCAGAGTCCTTACAGATTGAGTCTGAATATGGATTTCCTAGAAATGAATAAATAATAACCTGAATGGTCCATCAAGTTCTTCTTTCTCCATTTCCTCATCCGGTTCTCCGCCACGTGTCAGCTCCATTTCACTCTCATCACCCCTGCCTTTCTTCGCTTCGTTTTGGAAGTACTGCTGGAGAGCCGTGTAAAGCTTGTAGACTTGGCTGAATGAGAGCTTATTATAAGCCAGGATCATGTGGCGCAGAAACAAGCCTGCAGAGGCAAGGAGGAGGCTGTTATTGTGGACTTGGCCCATCTCCTGCCTTATCAGCTCAACAATGCGATACAATTAAACCTCCTCATCTTCCCCAGGTTTTGTAATACCCATTTCCACCACAACAGGGAGCATTTCCCCAAACGGAAGAAGTGACAAAAAATTTATTTGCATCAAAAAGATTTTGCAAATCCATAAAAATTAAGTATGACAAACTAAGTTGAGTTTCTTTTACTGAAACAAACCAGCTTACGCAGTTAGATTTTAACCAAGGAGTGAAGATTTAAGATATGAAGTAACTAAGATTTTTTTTTACCTACAACACTTGTTTTGTGAACTTCTGGTTCGGTTCCACTGAATGAGTCTGAAAGATCATCAAAGAATTGTTCCATATCTTTCAATTCACCTTCTGCCATCAGCTTAATCCTGTATGTGAGGCCAACAGATGATGCTACAATGTTCTGTATACAAAGCGCATGAACTATAGTTCCTCCAAAAGATGAATGTTAATAAATAAGTATTTTGAAATCAGAATTGAAATTGTAGCACCAACCCTCCCACACCCCAAAAAAGGATTAACAAGCTTCTTCATCCAAATAAACATTTTCAAACTTGTAAAACAAACTTCCTTTGTTTTACCTAAAAACTGGAGAAATGTATTAAAGTTACATCCTTCAAAGAATATTTAGCCCCACTAACCAGTCTTGGTAAGCAAAAAATGGCGGACACCGTTGAAACGAACTGGAATATGCAAAAAGGGGGGGGGGGGGGAAATCACTTACCTTGTTTGAACAGAATTTGCTATTTCGGGGCAGCATTCATCAATAGCTTGAATCAAACGAGACAGTGTCATATCAGGACCCTAAATAAAGAAGTAACACTAACAATTAGAATAGCTGTGTTCACACAATCTATTCACAGTGCACAAAATACGATTTCCTGAATTAATCCCATTGATGGATACATACTGCATATGGAACCATAAAATAAACTTTGGCTTAATGTGCCCATTCAAACAACCAAAATTTAGTTCAATATCTGTGCAAATTTAACCAAATTTCTACATGTACACGGACAAGTTACACCATTCTGGCTGTTTGTCATAACCTGAAAGATTACACTCATTTTGGCCCAGTCACCATTTTATATTTTGCATTTATATAAAATATAGACACACAGTGCATTTATATACTGTTTGCTTGTTGTTAGACAATTTCTTCTTCTTCTTTTGGATTGTGTGTTTTTCTCGTCAACTGCCCAGAATACACTACCTTCTAAATTACAAATTCATAATTAAATTAAATTTACAACATATTTATTGAAGTAAATAGAAATAAATGAAACCCCGCCTGGCCTCAAGACCCCACCTAGCCTTAAAGTTCCGAATGAGATAGGAAAAAGCTGTTAAAGCCGTATTCTCATTGCGTTCTTTTTCACCCTTTATTTTATGGTTCTATTATTTTACTCCTGCTTTTATTAAAGTTTTTAGATCTTTTAAAATTTAAATTAATAACTTTGCCCTTTCTAGTTCCTGCATTTTGGACAGGAGACGACACTTCTGTACATTCTTTTCATTTCTTCCTTCTTATTGTTGTAAGCCGCCTAAAGCAGCCCCAAGGCGAAATAGGCAGCAAATAAAAGTCTGTACAGATTCTCAGTCATCCATGTCACGGCTGTCCCAAAGATGCTTTTTCAGGAGGCAGCTGGACTTTCTTATTTTTTTCTTTTGAAGACGTTTCACTTCTCACCCTTAGAAGCTTCTTCAGCTCTGACAGGATAATGGGGAATGGAAGGATTTATATTCCTTGCAGACAGCTGGTCGTTTGCATCATTTTAGGGGGTGCTTTAGTGGAGGTGCACTGAGGGAGCTCAACCAATCTTTTTTATTTTTTTGAAAAAAAATTATTCATTTTTAAACATAAAACATATCTTTTTAGAGCAAATGTTTGGTCCGGTATAAAATAAGTATAGAGTCCAAATTTCATCTATTGACATAAACCCTATTTTTATCATTCAATCTAACATTTTGTTCTAACATTTAACATTCCATTATATATCACTCTAAATCTTAAATTCCAGATCTAAGGAGCTTTTTACAATATTCATGTATCATTTTAACAATCAGCTTTTCATATATTCTCCTTACTTCAAAGACCCAAAT
Organism: Ptyas mucosa; assembly: GCA_012654045.1. NCBI lineage: Eukaryota > Metazoa > Chordata > Lepidosauria > Squamata > Colubridae > Ptyas > Ptyas mucosa. The sequence continues at coordinate 652,486 of WNWU01000081.1, forward strand.
TAAGTCAGTATTTCTTCGATATTGCACCTAAAGTATCAACATAAAGTATTTTACTCCTACTCTTACCAACATTTCAAAATCATTTCACTTTAAAATTTATTCCACGCCTGTATTTTATTATACCCAAAACATTTCTCATTGTACACGTGTCATGCACTGACAATAAAGATTTGAACTGAATTGAATTGCTTCAACGACCCCTCTCAAAGGATGCAAAGGACCAGCTGTCTGCAAGGAGTATAAATCCTTCCATTCCCCACCATCCAGTCAGAACTGACGCTTCTGGGATGAGAATCGAAACGTCTTCAAAGGGAATAAAAACACCAAGAAAGTCCAGTTTTCTCCTGAAAAGGAACCTTTGGGACAAGTGACAAATAAATGTAACTAATAATGTTCCCCCTCCGCCCCAAATTATGCAGACCTCCCCTTTTTTCCCCTCCAGCCCCCCCACCCAACCACCTGCAAGAGGGGCAGCAGGAGCCGGTTGAGACGCCGCCTTTCCAGCAGGCTGAGTTGCGGCCCTGTCCGGCCCAGCTCCCGGATCAGCACCAGCAGGGCCATCTTGTAGGGGGTGACCCAGTCCTTGATGCCGAAGACGTTGGCGTGGACCACGCCGTTGGTCATCATGGGGTTGAAGTAGAGGCTCTCGTGGACGCTGGCCATGGCTCCGTCCGCGATGGGGGACCGCACACGGAGGCGCACCCGCAGCCGTCACCCCGGGCAACCGCCGCTGAGTCGCGGAGCAGCCAATCGCCGACGCCGGAGGAAGCGCGCGAGCCAATGAGAGCGAATCTTGAGCGGGGGGGGGGGTCCACGTTCAGGGTAGGAACCGAAACAAAAGGCGCGGTGCCGAGAGTTCCGCTGTGCTTAAAAAGAAATAGGGGGAAATTGCAGAATGAGAATTGGAAGGGATCTTGGAGGTCTTCTAGTCCAGCCCCCTGCCACATTCTAGACAAGTGGAATTTCCATTCTAGACTAGACAAATGGAATTTCCATTCTAGACAAGTGGAATTTCTGAGGAAAAGCTTCAGTGTTCTAAATTACAAATATCTAGTTTAGTTTAGTTTTTAATTTCTATGCTGTCTCTTTTTTGTAGCAGGAGTTCTGTGTGAAATATTGGGTGATGATCTGATAACTCAACACTGATGGTGCTATCTAATATAATAATGAAATGTTTGCCAGCAAACTACCAAGCTCAGAGACACCAGGAATTCCAGAGTTCTATTTTGACCTAAAATATTGTCCTCTACTGGAGAACATGAAAGCTTGAATCTTTTTCCAATATGTTCATACAAGACTGTTAACTTTTTAATCAATCTCACACCATATCCCACCATATTCCGCTTGCTCAGCGTAAGCTTGGATTGGTTTAATGGCTGTGTGGTGTAAATCCCGCCCATTGGTTTCTAATTCATTTATCGTGCAAAATCAGAATACGGTTTAGTTCAGCAAGCAGTTTAGGTTGTGCAGACTCAGCTTCTGAGGAAAAGAAAGAATCTTTGGGCCTATGTTGGAACGGGGAAGCTAAGCAAAAAATCTTTTTTTTTTTATTGAAAAAGTTTTATAAAAAAAAAAATTTTTTTTTAAAATTTTTTAAAAAAATTTTATTAAAAAATCTTTTTCAAGACTGCAGAAAAAATAAAGGGATACTCTTCATTCCCATTGTTCCATCTTTTGCTTTAGGCTTACAAAACAAGGACGTGTATATATCGAAAGGTGGGCACTTCAGTGATTCGAATCCCTAGCGCCGCGTAACGGGGTGAGCTCCCGTGACTTGTCCCAGCTTCTGCCAACCTAGCAGTTTGAAAACACGTAAAAAATGCAAGTAGAAAAATAGGGACCACCTTTGGTGGGAAGGTAACAGCGTTCCATGCGCCTTTGGCATTTAGTCATGCCAGCCACATGACCACGGAGACGTCTTTGGACAGCGCTGGCTCTTCGGCTTTGAAACGGAGATGAGCACCGCCCCCTAGAGTCAGGAACAACTAGCACATATGTGCGAGGAGAACCTTTACCTTATACATATACATATACATATTGCTAGCATCCTCCATATTCAGCACGTCAATAAATGTTACATTTCAATACTAAAAGTTGGTTTTATTAGCGTTTAGCAAAGGTCTGTATATTACCAATTGCTATGCTAATGACCTTGGCGTAAATTTAAGAAGACTTAATGATAAGAATAGCAGATAAGAATGGCTTACTTCTCCAGCATAATCTCCTGACCAGAAAAGCTTCCTGCTCAGTTCTCACCATAGGATGTGATTCTAAAAACTGCTTTTCTGAGTGACCACAGCACGAAGTTTTGCTGACATAAGACAAGTTTCTGTTTTCCAAACAACAGCTGTGTTTCTAAAATATTTTTTGCAGGGCTGGAAGTTTAAAGGACTAGTTTAATATGATTAATGAGTTCATAATTTATAATTTGGGAGCAGCTGAAAAAAAATGGAACTGGGGGGAAACAACCCAATAAATCAGTGTTTCTCAACCTTGGAAGCTTGAAGATGGGTGGATTTCAACTCCCAGAATCCCCCAGCCAGCGCTGCTGGCTGGGGGATTCTGGGAGTTGAAGTCCACCCATCTTCAAGCTACTAAGGTTGAGAAACACTGCAATAAATAAACACAACTTTAGAGACCATTTTTAAAATAATTATTGCTACAGTACACGTTATTCCAAAACATTTCCAAAAGGCATATTTAGTAGGACAAAATCACCCCAATCAAATAAATGAGTTTTCATTAGAATCACGGAAGAAAGAATGCAACATGTGATGTAAGAGCCCCCCCAAAGTCTTTTCTGAAATACTGTGACGTCACACTCTTCCCCCCCCCACTTTCCCAAGGACGCCCTCATTAAATTCACCCCTTCTGCCATTTACACCCATTTCTTTTTTTTTCTTTCCCCCCCCTCCATTTCCCACAGAATGGAACCGCCCGATTGTGCCGCTGTCATTGGCCCTCGGGGACAGCCAATGGGAAGACAGAGAGCTTGAGGGTTGGGGCGGCCAACGGCCTCTTTCCCGGTCTCCGCCCCCCGGCTGGCCCCGCCTACTTGCTTTGGACACCTAAAGGGGAGAAAGAAAAAAAAAAAACCCACGTCTGCGCGCATGCGTGGAATAGGGCGAGTGGCCGTGGCGCGTGAACGCGCGGGCCGGGGGCGCGAGCCGGAGACGGTTGAGCCGTTGGAGCCCCTTCCCCCCACTTCCGGTCCTATCCCGGTCCAGACGAAGACAGGAAGAGGCTTTGGCGCGGCCATGAAGGTGAACCAGCCAGGGGGGAGGGGGGAGCTAAAATAGGGGGGGGGCTGCAAGGGGGAGGGGGAGGAATTGGGTCTGGGGGTTCCCTGAATGAAGGAGGAGGGGTCTGAACATCCGGGGCGGGGCTTTAACCCATCAATAATGAACCGGTATTGTGATTATTATTGTTATTATTAATATTGTTTCTGCTGCTGCTCCCCAGACTGGTGGGTGGAGACCCCTCCCCAAAAAAGGGTCTTCCCTTCAGGGGGTCTCCCCCCCCTATTAAATCCCAGCAAGGCTTCAAAACAGATCCACAAACTTCCATCCTGACCCAGAAGGTTCAAAGTGCATAGAAATGATTGTTATTGTTATTGTTGTGATGATGATGATGATTAAATGTTTGTTACTTCTGGACCTGGCTCAGCAAGCAACAACAACCCCTGGTCTTGGGTTGTTTTGGGGCACACCGGCTGCAGGACTGAATGACGGCAATTCCACAGCTCTCTATCCGGGTGGATCTGCTGGATCTTGGGGAAAGGAGTGTGTGTGTGTGTGTGAGTCTGGAGGTTGCATAGCAAACGCAAAACACAGTGCACGGGGGACACCGCTTGGCAATCAGGACCGGCTTCGGGGCGCTCTGCTCGGCAAGGAGCCGTGCAAATAGAAAAGACACGCGGCCGCGCATGAGAGCGAGCGTCGGTTTGAAGCAAGGACGGAAGGACAATAAAAGACGTCGGAGAGAAGTGACGAGGGAGATCAACCCCAGCAGTCTTAAAAAAGAGGTTGTAAAAACTGCCAGGGGACGAGGAAGAGCGTTCTCAAGTGCTGAGGCCACCTGCAAAAACTTCAGAACGGGGCCGTGTCTGAATTTGCACATAGGCCTGCAGCCTATGTACACCACCATTGGGACAGCGAGGAGGTGAAATCTGGGAAATAAAAACAAGCGTCATAGCTAGTTGCCGGCTGCTGTTCACATGTAGGTGGGACATGACACGTTTTTGCCTTATGGTCTTCTCCCATCCTTAGCAGAAAAGCTAAAACGCACTCTGAAAATTAGGTGGAGTTTGTTTTTTGTTTTGTTTTTCCTGTGATCAGTTATTCCAAGGATTTTGTCTTGAGTTTCTTCCAGAAGACGGGTGTCATCGGAGACATGCTTGCTCAGTAATAATTGGGGTGTTTTTCTCTCCTCGGGTGAACAAGGCTCCTGGGTTTCACGGGGGCTCATTTGGAGGAAAATGTGCAGGAATGCCGTTCGTTTATTGGAAAGCGAGAGTGTCTAAAAATGACAAAGCCCAGCCTTTGGGGTGCAGTTTCTTGGAAATAACCACTGGAAAATATAATGAACCAGCGCGATGAGCCATTACAATTTCTCCTTTCTTTATTGCAGTGTTTTTCAACCTTGGAAGCTTGAAGATGGGTGGACTTCAACTCCCAGAATCCCCCAGCCAGCGCTGCTGGCTGGGGAATTCTGGGAGTTGAAGTCCACCCATCTTCAAGCTACCAAGGTTGAAAAACACTGCTTTATTGTCAAGTCATAAGTAATCAGCCAGAATATAGAATGGACCTTTGCAATATTCACCGTAGTGCCGGTGATCAACCTTACAGTCTAACAAATAGCGGGAAAATCAGAATGAGAAAGGGCATCCAATCCGACTCCCTGCTTAGCACAGGGTTTTAAATTAAAGGTCCGTGAAATTTGACTATCGAACCCTTGCTTGGGGTGGCCAGTTCAAAGTCTGTGACGAAAAAGAAAAATGCTTGGGTAAATGTTAGCTTTGCATTTTTATGTGGGACGCATATACCTATAAATTACGTGCACAAGGACTCTTCGTCTGATTAAATTAGATCTTTCGCTGCAGTCCTGCCATTTCCTGCTCAACGCCAAAGGTCTGTTTCTGAAGAAACGCAGATGGGACTTCCGTGGTCACAAAAGGTTAAGTTTATTGAGTATAACTAAGAGTAACACAGGGAGGGTACGATTCTGTAATGAGAAAATTTTTTTCTAGATGTGATCTCCTCCCCACGGTCACTTCCTGCAAGGAAAAAGGAGCAGCAGCTGAGGTGGTCTTGCTTGCTATTCATAGATCTTGAATTCTTATTTACAAGCAGCAGGGTCTTCTCTGCTGTAGGCCCAGAGCGAAAGAATATTATTTGCTTGGAATTCCACAGAGATTTCTTCCTCTTTGTAAACAGGTAATTTAAAAAAAACCTTTTGGGCAATAGAGATCAGTTGGATACTTCCTTTGTGCTGTCTTCATGTAGTTTTAGGTTTTTAAATAATACACAGTTATTGACTTGAGTCTAGATTTGCATTTTGAATCTTCTTGGGTATTCCTTGCAATCTTAGTCTGAAAGTATGATTGTTAAATAAGTCTCCTTCAAAGACACAGGGGCTCTCCCAAGGAGTTTTGGCGCGACAAAACTGAAACTGATAAGAGGAAGTTGGCTGTTTGGTGGCGATCTTGGTTCTGTGAGAGAAATGTGAGCCGAAGCAAGAAAATGAAACCAGCTAAAGACAAGACAGGAAGGAGAGAAGGACTTCGGGGTCTAAACGATAAGGGCAGAATTCTTAAATTCCCCAAAAATGCTTTCGTAGTCATCCTGACTTCAGCGACTTCTGTTGTTCAGAATGCTTGAGTGAAGAATGCGACTAGAAACGGGCCGATTAAAAAGGAAAAATAAACTAGCTGGGAAAACTGTTCCACCAAAACAAGTGCCTGCTGGATCCCAACATTTGCAGGGTGGGAAATGTTGGGAAACCCCCCTCCCTTTAAAGGGGGAGACCGAGGCTTTTTGCCACTTAGATAGGTTCTCTGGGCATAAATGCTGTGTCAAAACTGGCACAATTCCATCTTCTTGGTGTTTCTGTACTTAGTGTTCTGTTGAGGCTTTGCTGTATAAAATGAGGCTGTAGGACAACAGCCCAAAGATTTAGGGTTAGTTTGGGGCACGAATTATAGATAGGATTGTCAGGACAATCCTGAGGCACGCAAGGAGATTCTAATCCTAGCTAGTTTGCACTCTTGTTGCACGATGCTTTCAGGGTATAAGGATTTTGGGGTGATACGTTTCGAATGTCCTTCGGAAGAATAGGGGAACGAGGTTTTTTTTCCCTCCATTAAAATACGCTTCTTGTTTTGCTTGCTGTGTTTTCTTCTCCAAAGAAACAGCATGACGATGTGTTTGTGTACATTTTTGATTAAACTCTGAAAGTCAACAACATCTCGAAGACACTGAGAAAGGTGCATTTCTTGGCAGCCTCTTCAGGTGACCTTATATTTTATTGCTTTCTTTATTCGATTCAACTCCAGAAGAACTCTGGGCGGCTGACAATATAGCAAGCCGAATAAAAAATATGTATGATAAAGAGGAATACGATAAGGAGCAAAAAACAAGCTTAAAAATAATATATATAAGAAAACAAGGAAGCAAAGCCAAGGCATGTGAACTGCAATCCTAGTTGTGGGGATTTTAGCCTCTTTTGGCATCAACAATTATCTAAAGCTGGATTGATTATCCATCAGGCTGATCCCTGAAACAGATGGCACCTGCGTCCTGGAACCGTTAAGTCTACAGTTACTGTCCTGCTGGCTCATTTTTCGCTTTTCCCTCGGCGTAAATCCCGAGACTTCGGTAGTTTTTGGAAGAAGCCACCCTCCCTTTCTGAAAAGTCTTCCAAGGAAGCTCATCCAGCCTGCTTGGATGGGGAATATTGGAACTGTGGTGCCGGTCGCTGGCTCCGAATCTCCTTGGACTCTTCTCCTTTCTTTTCCAACTTTGGCAAAATGATTTGGGACAGATCGGAGAAGAACATGACCGGTGCGGCAGAGGTCCTGGAGCCTCAGAGGATTGAGGTGGCAAAGACGGCGCTCCCTTAACGAAAAGAGGTACAGACTCCTGAAACAGGAGGACCCACATCTGCTGCAGATGCCCTTCCCTTCTCCGTCGTAGGAAAAAAATGTGTGTCTGTTGCCATCGTCACCCCTTAACCAAACCTGAAAACTGCTGGAGTTTTCACCGCCTGGGGCGATCTCCATAACCGGAGAACCGAGTTCCTCTTCCAAAATTCGTAGCGCGAAAGGGGAGCATCCTGCAACTTCATTTGTTGATGGAGAAGGGGCAGGAATCCGGATCTCTCAGTTGGGTGTCGTTGTGGGTCTTCCTTCTCCGTTGGTTCGGGCGTTAAGAGTGACTCTCGCCCTAATAAGGCTTCCTACAGGACGTCCCAAAGACAGGCGTGTGTGTGTGTGTGTGTGTGTGTATGTTTGTTTGTCTTTGCTGCTTCAACCTGGGAAGACTGTCCGGGATTCCAGAGGCTGACTTGGCTTCTGCTGGTCTCTTCCAGGCAGGAGCGACCTCCATGTGGGCTTCCTGCTGTGGGTTGCTGAATGAGGTCATGGGGACGGGAGCCGTTCGCAGCCAGCAGCCCGGATTCGGAAGCGGAGCGAACCCCTTCCGGTTCGCCCCAAGCACGGACTTCACCGTCTATTCCTCGGCGGCGGCGGCGGGAGCAAACCCCGCCCTCTGCAAATCTTGTGGCCTTTCCTTCTCCGTATTCAGGAAAAAGGTGAGCGCTTTAAGGCTTCGGAGGGCACGTTCCTCAAGCGTGTTCAGATTCACTGAAACAAGCCAGATTCACTGAACAGCCAGAGCGATTCCTTTAACTGCAGTGGCAAGAAAGGGTTGTAAAATGGCGCAAAAAGCTCACTTAACAAGCGTCTCCCCCTTAGCAACAGAAATTTGGGGCTCGAGAGCGGTCGTAACTCGAGGACGACCTGTATAAAATAAGCTATTCCTTCGTTTCCCTTTTTCCTCCTGCACTGCGAGGCGTGTAACCCCCTTCCCCTCCCCCACCTCCTCTCTCCTCCAGCACGTGTGCTGCGAGTGCAAGAAGGATTTCTGCTCAGTGTGCTCCGTCTTGCAAGAGAACCTCCGCCGGTGCTGCACCTGCCAGTTGCTGCAGGAGACGGCCTTCCAGCGGCCGCAGCTGATGCGCTTGAAAGTCAAGGACCTGCGCCAGTACCTGCTGCTCAGGAACATCCCCACGGATACCTGTCGGGAAAAGGAAGACTTGGTCGACCTCATCCTCCGCCATCACGGCTTGGCCTCCGAGGAGGAGACGGACACTAGCAGCCTGTACTCCACGCGGTCGCAGGCCTCCAGCCTTTCCACCCAGCACGTTTCTCTGTCTGGATCGGTGTCCTCCTCTCAGGGAGACCTCGCCAACCGGCAGGAAAACGCGGGCAATGAAACGCAGCTACAGGTAGGTGACCTTTCCTGATCCTGCCTCCCCCGGTTGGGCCAACGGGGAGCAGAAGCTGCCACTTCTAGATCAGCGGTCACCAACTGGTGGTCCGTGAGAAAATGTTGGTGGTCCGCAGAAAAATTATTTGCATTTTTTATCTTGCACTAAATCGGGGGTCCTGAAACTACGGCCCCCGGGACGGATACGTGCAATGAACGCTTGTGTTGCTGCAGAGAGTCTCCCCCTTCGGGGTCTTTTTGTGAGGGTCGGAGGGGGGCAGAAATTCGAGTTGGGGTCTGCTTCTGCTCCTGGTGTGGGGCTTTGGGCGAAGGCTGGAAGGAAGAGCCGCTGGTGGCGAAGAGTCAGAGGGTCTCATTCCAGTGGGACTGTATCATGGCCTGGAAGTGGGTGACCATCTCAGCCCACTGAGCCTCCAGGCGCCCGTACCTGGCTTTGCACTCCCGCAGGTCTTCCCTCTACTTGGAAAGCCTATGCTCCTAGTCCTCAGTGAGGTGCTTCTGCTGAGCCTCCTTCTCGGCCAGATCCAATTTGAACTGAGCCAGATGTTTTGCCAACTCTTTCTCCTGGTGGCTGCTTAGCACCAACAACTGCTTCCTGTGGGGGCCCTAAGGAGCCCAGATGAGGAGGCAAGGAATGGCTTGGAGGAGAGGGGCAAGTAGAGGCTGGCGATGCGCCTCTCAACGTGAGTGACATTAAGTTGACCACACCCACCCAGTCACATGACCACCTAGCCAGGCCCACCCAGCTGGTCATTAGGCAGATCCTATTAGTGGTCCGCGGGATTTAAAATTATGAATTTAGTGGTCCCTGAGGTCCGAAAGATTGGTGACCCCTGTTCTAGATGACAAAAAGGGAAGGGATGAGCTGGCAGTAACTCTCTTCTTGTGCATTTAGGGGCCAAGCGAAAGACTCTCGGCAGATCTGGGGGTGGAGGAAGATCACGCAGCTCAAGAAGTAAGGAACAAACCAGCTAATGACATTTCACCCCAAAGGATTGCCTCCCTTGTCACTTTTCTGGTCCGGTTTTAAGGCAACCTCAGGAACGTTCTAAGACCTGTGGACTTCGACTCCCAGAATTCTCCAGCCAGCACGGAACCCTCCCCAGCCCGGAATTCTGGGAGTTGAAGTCCACAGGTCTTAAAAAAGTTGCCAAGCTTGGACACCCCCTGGTGTTACGGCAAACCTAACAATATTTCAAAACATCATCGGGTGCCTGCTTGGGTATCCTCTTCCCCCCAAACACAGCAGTGGATCTTTTTAATCAACTGGGCTGGGGTAACCGCTGGCCTTGAGGAAGGGGGTTGCCAGGAAGTGCCAGCATGGTAATCGTGGCCAGCCTGTGGCACTTGCCAGGTGGTGTCTCCTCCACAAGGCAGATGCCCTTTTGGGTGGTGGGGGAGGAAGGGGAATCCCTGGTGGGATTGTCCTCCGGGCTCGTTGCCTTCTCTCGCTCCTTTGCCCATGGGAAACTCCTTGTTTTTTTTCCAGACTCCGGGCCAGTCCAGGAAGCGTGCCAGGGCCTCGCTGTCCGATATTTCCAGCCTGGATGATGTGGAAGGGCTGACCGTCCGGCAGCTGAAAGAAATCCTGGCTTGTAACTTTGTCAATTACTCGGGATGTTGCGAAAAATGGGAACTGGTAGAAAAAGTCAGCCGGCTCTACAGGGAGAACCAGACGAATCACCGGCTGCGTGAGTCTCCCCGTTTTCTTTTTTCCGTCTCGCGCGTTCCGTTTGCGGGAGGGAAGGCGCGCGTTCTCAAGTTTCCCTTCCGAGGCCTTTGAACGCCTCACGCTCTACCGCTTAGCGACAGAAGCTCCTATACCCCGTTGAGGGCCGTAGGTTGAGGGCCGCTGTTCTTAAGGACGCAAACCGAGTCAGTAAACGTGACGCGTCCTGTGCCGCCGCCTCTAACCGTGCCCGTTTGCTCCTTGGCAGAAGGAGAGAAGCCTCCGCTGACCGACGAGGACGACAACCTCTGCCGGATCTGCATGGACGCAGTCATCGATTGCGTGCTGCTGGAGTGCGGCCACATGGTTGCCTGCACCAAATGTGGGAAGCGCATGAGCGAGTGTCCGATCTGCCGCCAGTTCGTCGTCCGGGCCGTTCACGTCTTCAAGTCCTGAGCGGCTGGGGCTCGGCCCCCCACCGAAAGCTTCCCGCTGCACATTTCCTCCCGAGACGGCCACGTGTGGGGGAGGCTCTGGAAAGCCTCCGTCCCAATCCATTCATAGCATCCCCGACCGGGAGCTTAGGAGCTTTGACCGATTGTATTTCTGCTTTGCAAGTCAGATGCCTCTTAAAGATAGAGATGTGTGAACTGGAATGCTTTTCCTTTTCGTTTTTATTTTTCCGAGACACAGAAAAGAAAAAAAAAAAGAGGCAAGACTCGAGTTCAAGAGTCAAGCTTGCAGGAGGAGATTCAACGCTTCCGATTGCTCTCTTCTGAAAAATAGCACAAAAAAAGCAAGAAAAGACGAAGGAGAGAGCAGAGTTAAACTTTCTCGGAGAGCAACGGGAGGAAGCAGAGTCTTCCCGGGGGGGGGGGGGGGGGGGGCTTTTCTCATCCCGGGAGGGAAATTTTGTGGGGGGGCTGGCAGAGCAGTTCTTGTGCCAATCACCCAGAGTGTCAGCCCACCTGGTGATCTACAATTAGCCTTAATGGGAAGAGTTGAAAGCTGCTTTTTACAGTCTGCCTCGGAGAGAGAGAAAGAGCGAGAGAGAGCCAGTGAGCCACTTTGTATCTCCGTTCCGACACCCTAAAAACGTCCTCGGATTCAGAACGGGAAGAGTCGAGTTTACATTCTCACCTTGAGAACGTTGACCTGGATTTGTCACGTTGACCTGGCCTCCCGCGTCACCAAAAGCGATGCTGGATTGCATGCCACAATCCCTAAAGCGGCCTAGGCGTTGAAAAATATTTTAAAAAGCACTGCATAAATTTAAAATATACAAGCCACACGGAGACGGTAACGGCTACAACGTTGAATGTCTAGTTCCCCAGGACCTCCACAACCAGGTCTTGGGAGGGGGGGGGGAGAGGTGCTCCATAGGATAGGTGCCTCGATAAGAGAAAAGGTTTGGATGGACTACCTGGCTACCAAATAGGAACAACTCCAACCCTCTTCTGAAACTGGGTCCTTTAGCTGTTGGGGGTGGACTGATCTAGTAGATCCTTCCTGCAGTAGACGGAGGCCCCAGAGCCTCCTGGTTATCAGGATCTGACCACAAGCAATGGATTTCATGCCATGGACTCATCGGAGCAATTGCTCTGATTGGCAACATCAGGTCCGGTGCGTGATCCCAGTTCCATGCCGGGCTCTGGGTGACCTGAGAGATAAGCCCACCCTTGTTCCCATTGTCCTTCTCCACCCCCAGCCCCCCCAATCAACTGGTAGAGCCCCTCCCCACCCACACACCAGCTGCCCCTCTGGCTCCCTCCCCCCCAGGAGAAATTGGTCCTTTCAAAGTAGCACCCAGCAAACAGGCTCCTCTTCTGGTTCCCTAAAGGGCAAGGCAAAATGATCTCTGTGGGGAAGGGGGGTCTACAGTAATCTACCACTCTGCTGTAGCCCCCCCCCCCCCTCTCCAGCCCTCAAATTCCCAAAGCCTACAGAAGTAGAGACATTCAGGAAGGAACCAGGTAACGAAGGGAAGTCCGGCAGCAGGAAAAAAAGCCACCCCACAGCAGATCTAACTTAAGGGAATTATATATATTAAAAAATAAGCCACGTCCAAGAGCAACCAATTGCAATCTTGCTTATTTTAGCCCTGCTGTTTGGGGGTGGGGGGTGGGGTGTTGTCCCTAAAAGATTATCTGTTCTGCCACGGTCTTTCCTGTCCAGCAACACACATCGCAGTAGCTCTACATCGGTTTCTTAAGAGATTTGCAGTCCCCAATAGCTGGGACGAGCGAAAGGCCCCCCCCCCCCCCCCCAAAAAAATCCTTTTGACTGTGTGGTGTGTAGGGAAAGCAAGAAGCGTTCTGAGGAGCCCATTGTGAATTTCAGGCTTGGTAGAAAGGCTGTGAAAATTGGGTGCCTGTTCAGCACCCAGCCAAGGGTAACGATTTGCGTCTTGAAGCTGACCATTTTTCAGAAGGGAGCAAAGACACGATGGCTTTGGTTTTGGGTTTTGGGGTTTTTTTTGGAAAATGTCTCTTAACAAGGAGACGGTGTAGAATATCGAGTCGTTCAGGGGTACATGCATAATCGAGAATGTAGTATATCCATAACATTCTGAGTAACGGCTGGCTTAATAAACGTTTCATCAATTGGCTTCGGTCTGCTTTTCTCTGCCCTCGCTCCCACCCATCGCCCGGCTGCGAAAAACGCCCAGACGAACGGGCGATGCAGAGTGTCGGGGAAGTATTAAACCCGTAGACTTTGACAGCCTCACGTGAAAGGTTTTTGCGAGTTCTTCCAACCACCATTTCTACAGCTGGGGGGGAAAGGGAAAACACACCACCAAGTAAGCAAAGGTTAATGTTCTATTAAAAAGTTTTTACTTTCCTCCCCTCAAGGGACAAAGCAACTGGATTCGCCTGGATCACAAATGCCGTTTAACGGAGAACAACGGAACGCGGACTCCCTTGACCGTCCCAAGTTTGCTCTTGGGAAAACAACTTCGGGGTGGGTAGGTGGGTGGGAGAGGGATGGGGGGTTGAAGCCAGGGGGGCTTTTCCAGGAAATCTTACAAAGGTTCAACATGTATAATACAAGCTAGCCTCTGGTTTTTTTTGTTTTGTTTTTTTGCACAATCATTTATACAAATTTGAATAGAGGTTAAAAACTGCATGAAGGAAGGAAATCAACCGGAGAGACAGCACTTTCACAACAATGGCACTTAATGTACTGTATACTGAATTCCCACCCGCCCCTTTTAAAAAAAAAATAGTTAGCCAAGTTAAATGATAACAACTCATTCTTAAAAAACTCCTCAACTTGTTTGAAAGCCCCCAATAGTTTTAATACTTTCCCTCCAGGAGACTGGCTGTAATTGAAAAGCTTTCAAAATTAAGGAAAAGGTTGGCTTTAAAGGGGGGGAGGGAGAATTTAATTTCCACTTTTCATCCTTCATCTGTACACCTTTTTTTTCCTTTTTGCACCACACGCCTTACTGTGTTGCTCGAGTATACAAAACGGTATACAAAACATGCTATTTCCCCACCGCCACCCCTCTCATAAAAGTATTCCCCGATTTTTTCCCCTCCACCCCCTTCAAAAGTGGGGAAATATCCATCCGATCGGTGGTGTCTCTCTTCCGAAGTCTTCCCACCCCCACCCCCCCCAAACTTCGGAAACATTTGGCAACGCGAAACCCAAGTCAAAACGCCGGAAATGCATTTTTAGAACGTTTGCATAAATAACTTTTTTTAAAAAGGGATTTGTACAAAAATAGTTTTTGCATAAGGTCAAAGATGTAACAGGGAAAAACCAGAACCAAAAAAAAAAACAAAAACCAACCTCAACCACAGTCTCGTAGGCAGAAAAAACGCAGGGTTACGGGCCCCCCTTCAGCAGGGCAGAACGAACAAACGTTTCGCTTCGGAGGCCCGCAAAATGTCTCGGTCCGGGCGCTCTGGCCGCGGTTCTGAGTTGGCGTCTCCGTTTCCCGAAAATCCCAGGAAGCGAACGGTCCCCCGCCAGAGCACCAAATCGCCAACCTGGCTGCTAGTACGTTTCCCACGCGGTCCGGTCCGTTCTCTCGACATCTCCGCCGCGTGTCCGGCGGGGAAAAAAAAGCCTCTTCCTTCAGTCCTTTTCTCTCCCACCCCCACCCCACCCCGCTTCCTTCGCCTCTATTTACAACTCTGTCCTTGCAAATACTAACTCAGCTTCTTCAGCAATTTCTCTTCCGTTTGGCTAAACTGGACGCTGACCGACATCTCGGCGATGAACTGCTCGCAGCCTTCCCTGCTGACTTGCTTGCAGTAACGGAGGTCGATGTGACAAATGCTCCCGCAGCGCTTGAAGTACGACAGGCACTGATCCGTCACCTTGTTGCAGTCTGCAAGCCAAAGAGAGGGAAGGGTTCGTTTAGGGACCGTTCAAAGTTACGACGGCACTGGGGAAAAAAGGGATCCACGCCTACAACCAATGCAGCATCCCCCCATTGATTATGCGATCGAAGTTTTGATGTTTGGCTAATATTTATGACTGCCGTCATGTCCCAGAGTCACGCGATTTCCCCTTTCACGACCTTCTGACAAGCAAAATCTACGGGGAAGCCAGATTCACCTTCACGGCATCCGTAAATCCATGCCAGTTTCCAAGCACCCAAATTTCGATCCCTTGGATTGTGGGGAAGCTGCAATGGTTGTACGTCCAGGGACCGTTTGTAAGTCACTTTGTTTTCAGGATCATTCATTGTTTAGTGAAAATCCCTAAAGGAACGGTTATAAGTCGAGGACTTCTTGTATTAAAAGAATGATGCGAGGTACACAGGAGCATGAATCAGAAATTAGTTCCTTCTATAGCTCGTCTTGTTGGTTTTCTGGTTTTCCCAATCTATGCAACTGGGAAACTCTATTTTATTGTATATTGTATGCAAACTGGTTTTCCCAGTTGCAAGGTATGGCTGTGAAAGTTGGACAGTAAGGAAGGCTGAGCGCCAAAGAATGGAGGCCTTTGAACTCTGGTGCTGGAGAAGACTCCTGCGAGTCCCTTGGACTGCAAGGCCATCCAACCGGTCAGTCCTAGAGGAGATCAACCCTGACTGCTCTTTAGAAGGCCAGATCCTGAAGAGGAAACTCAAATACTTTGGCCACCTAATGAGAAGGAAGGAAGGACTCCCTGGAGAAGAGCCCAATGCTGGGAAAGATGGAGGGCAAAAGAAGAAGAAAGGAACGACAGAGAGCGAGGTGGCTGGATGGAGTCACTGAAGCAGTCGGCGTGAGCTTCAATGGACTCCAGAGGATGGTAGAGGACAGGAAGGCCTGGAGGAACGTTGTCCATGGGGTCGCGATGGGTCGGACACAACTTCGCAACTAATAACAACAACAATAACTTGTCCCCACTTTTACCAATCCAGCAAGATTTTCCCCTGGGGCTGTTTTGGATGGCAGGTGGACCACTAAAATCAAGAGATACAGAGATCTTTCCAAGGACTCTACCTGTTGAATCTCTCCCAGCCTACCTTTTAAAATAACCTCTGTTAGGGAGTCCCGCGTGGTGGTCCCCACCGCCGTTAACAAGTTGATGGACTGGTCCGTCACGTGATTACAGTAGCTGAGATTAAGCTTGGACAGGAGAGGCATGTGCCGGATAATCAGACGCAGAGAAGCATCCGTGATGTCCAAGCCGGACAGGCGGAGATCAGTGATATTCCGTAGCTTGCTTCGGTTGTCGATCTGGCCTGCGCGAGTTAACAAAAGGCAACAAAAGTCTTGTTATTATTTCATCTGCAGGGGCTATGATTCAACAGGTAAAGCCACGCCTGGAGAGACACCCCAAAAATGCAAGACTTTTCAAGCTTCTAGGCTCAGAGATTGTCAAATGAAATATCCTTCCTATAAAAAATATCACGCAGGAGAAGACAAATTAAGAAGGTTTTGGTCACAAGGTAAACAACTTACCCATCCTTTGATACAGGTGAGTAGAGTTCATCCAATGTTTTTCAAAGTGGGCCATTTTAAGAGGGGTGGACTTCAATTCCCAGAATTCTCCAGCCAGCAGCATGGGGAATTATGGGAGTTGAAGTCCACCCTTCTTAAAATGGCCAACTCTGAAAACCACTGTTTTATACTCTGGCTTCTCTCCTGAAAACAGATACCCGTGTCTTGTTGCCGGAGTCCAAAATTGGGGATACGCACCTGGCCGGTTGTCAGTTGGCGGCGACAGAAGGTCTCGCATCTGGGCATCCTTCAGGCCTTCCACCCACTGGCTGTCCAGCGTTCGAAGGAGAGGACAACTGGAGCTGCAGAGTGCGGACACGGCAATCCACGAGCATCCAGCCAAAAGCAGATCCCGGAGACCTACGGGGGAAGGGAAGGATGCAACCCTCAAAAGCGGACCTAACTTCAAGACAATCCTTCTTCTCCTTTGCTCTCATCTAAGGCAGGATTGTCAGGGTTCCAGTTAACACACCCAACGGAATCTAAAGTCCAAGGCAGGCCTATTCCTCAAAGTACAGAATTATTAGGCATGTCATATTGCCTCGCCTGGGCTCCACGATCACTGCAGATGGGGACTGCAGCCAAGAAATTACAAGACGCTTGCTCCTGGGGAGGAAAGCTATGGCAAATCTAGACAGCATACTAAAAAGCAGAGACATCACCTTGCCAACAAAAGTGCATATAGTCAAGGCGATGGTGTTCCCAGTTGCAATGAATGGCTGTGAAAGTTGGACCATAAGGAAGGCTGAGCACCAAAGAATGGAGGCCTTTGAACTCTGGTGCTGGAGAAGACTCCTGCGAGTCCCTTGGACTGCAAGGCGATCCAACCGGTCAGTCCTAGAGATCAACCCTGGCTGCTCTTTAGAAGGCCAGATCCTGAAGAGGAAACTCAAAATACTTTGGCCATGTAATGAGAAGGAAGGACTCCCTGGAGAAGAGCCTAATTCTGGGAACGATGGAGGGCAAAAGAAGAAGAAGGGGACGGCAGAGAACGAGTGGCTGGATGGAGTCACTGAAGCAGTCGGCGTGAGCTTAAATGGACTCCGGGGGATGGTAGAGGACAGGAAGGCCTTGAGGAACGTGGTCCATGGGGTCGCGATCGGTTGGACATGACTTTGCAACTAACAACAACACTGGCACATCTGGGGAAACCTGACTCTAACCCCCTCCCTTCGGGTTCCCCCCCCACCCAGTTAAAACTAAATTTTTCTTCCCCCTGCCCATGCAATCCATCACGTCGTCCAATCAGCTCACAATCCAAGGATCAGTTGGTCTCAGATCCTCCCTCCCACCTCCTTCCACCTGGTGGGAAAGTCCTTGGCTCTCAAGAGGAAAGAATTTTATTTTGCCTACAGTCCCCCAGTTATCCCTGTCTCCTCCCCCACTGCAGTTCCCACAACTCCACTCCGGGGGGGGGGGGGGGATATGCCAGGGAGGAAAATGGCTGCAGGGCCGACGCAAAGCGGGAGCTACCTGGAAGCCGGGTGATAAGCCAGCTCAGCTGCTTTTTCGAGATATTTGTCCAGCTCAGATCTAGCGTGACCGGCTGTCTTCTGATGATGCCGCTCAGCATCAGGGGAGTGATGGATTTGCAATGTTTGAGGTCTATTTTGGTCCACAGCCTTTTATCGCAGCACCTGGAGGAGAGAAAAGCAGACAAATGTATCTTTTCTTTCATGTACACTGAGAGCCTACGCACCACGGACAAATTCCTTGTGTGTCCAATCACACTTGGCCAATAAAGAATTCCATTCTACAAAACAAGAAGAAGATGGGGGGTCTGGAGGGGGAGGTACGGGCACTCCAGAAGGTGGAGAATGGGAGAGGAAATGCAATGTTAACTTTACAATTGGATAAGATGTCTTATTTTCTCAGGTTCCAAAACGTGGAACAACTTGACCAGGAAAATTTGAGAGAAGTGATGGTTAAAATGTTGGGTGAATTTTTAGAAAGAGATTTGGAGTCTATTGGAAGGGATGTGGACTTGGTGTACAGAGTAAACTCACAATTTGCAATTTTACATAATTTACCAAGAGAGATTCATATTAAATTTGTGAGAAGGGAACTGAGAGATGAGATATTGAGAAAACAAAGACTGGGGGCGCTGGTGTACAGGGGCAAGGAGATCACCATCCTGAAGCAGATTCCCAGACAGGTACGAGAAT
>WNWU01000081.1:679364-696160 GCA_012654045.1 Ptyas mucosa
CCCCCCCCCCAGCCTTTCGGCGTGCAAGGGGGCGGGGGGGAGGAAAGGAGAGGAGGGGGCGGGCAGAGGCGTCACGCAAGTCCCCGGAACATAAACAGGGGGGCGGGGGGAGCGAGTGAGCGAATGGGTTGGTGGGAGGGGAGGGGAATGGGAGGGGGGGGGGAGAGAAAAGGGAAATCCCGGATCTCGGGCGCTCAGGATCGCTACCTCCTCGGGGGGCGCACAGGCTGGGAAAACGCGCGCGGGGATTGGGGAAGGCGCGGGTTGGGGGGGGGGGGAGAGAAGAGATCGGGTGTTGTGGTCGGATCACGAGTCTCCCCCAGCGCGCAGGCGCTGCAACTGGCCTTGCAAAAGTGGGGGGGCGAGTCGAGTGCACGCGCGTGCATGCACGCACGACTGGTGGGAGTGGCTCTCTTTTTTTTTTCCTACGCGCGCGGAGGGGAGGGGGTTGGGCTGGGGGAGCTGGTCGGTGGAAGGAATCTCCGGGTCGCTGCGCCGCGGAGCGTTGGAAGAAGCCGCGGCTCTTCTTTGCAGGGTCGCCTTTGACTTGCCGCGCGTGGAGTGGGGAAGGGGGGGGGCTGGCAGAGAGACGCTGCAGGCCGCAGGAAGAGGAAGCCGGGGGCGGGGGGCGCCAAGCGTCGCCGCCTCTTCCTGGGCTGGCGATCCTCGCCTCCTCCTCCTCCTCCTCTTCTTGCTGCTGCTGCCCGGAGCCCAGTGCAGACGCGGAGGGGGACAAACGCACGTGGGTGGGTTGCCCACCCGAGCTGGGGCTTGCATCTTGCGGGGGTGATGTGTGGGGTGGAGCGCGGCGAGCTCTGGGTCCGTTGCCCGGGTGCTCAGAGGCGCGGGTGGGCCGGCCTTCGGGACTCTTCTGGGCGGTGGGTTTGGGTGGGCGAAGAGGACCACGCGCGTGGCTTGGCCACGGGAAAAACGGGTGTCCTCGGATGCCCCGGATGGATCAGTCTCACTTACTGACACTGGTCCAAAGTTGGATTGGGAGTGGAGAGCTTTCCAGCGTGGATCGGGGGTCCCACGGAAGTTTCGCCACCCGAGTCTTTCCTGGAGACCCCCGCCTGGACCTCATCTCTGCCCAAACCATCGATCCAGGCATTCCTCCTCTCTAAAGCACCTTAACCGTTACTAGGGAGCCCAGATACCTCGGCTTGGAAATGAGGTGGACAGCAAATATAAATAATAGTAACCTTAATAGTAAGAGCACCACCTGGTGATGGAACTCAGGTCGGTTTGACAAAACCCAAGCTGCGGGAGACCCATTGCATTCCATAAACCACGATTCACAAACTTTTAAGTTGCATTGGCCGCCACAAAGTTCACCCCGAGGAAACCTTGTAGCCCGTTCTGGTAACTCTCCCGGGTGGTTTCCTTCTACCGCCAATAAAGCAAAAAATTGGTAGCTCAAAATTGAAATGAGGGTGCTCAGATTATTTTCTTGCAGACGTTTCGCGACCCAACTAGGGAACATCATCGGTGTTAGAAGGGAGTGGGGGTTTCCCACCTTCTAGCGCCGATGTCACCCAATTGGGTCATGAAACGCCTGCAAGAGGCTAAGAGAGCACTAAGGACCCCCCACCCCACCCTTCAGTCATCCTCCTCCTCCCCCTTCTTCCTCTTCCTCAAACCTCCCTTCATTGTAGCACTGACGATGTTCGCTAGTAGGGTCATGAAACGTCTGCAGCACGAACCCCCCTCCCCAAGCTCAGACAGCACGGAGACCCCCCCTCTTTTCAATCTGGGGGGGGCAAGCCAGCTGATTAGCTAGGGAGAGGGGGGGAGGCTGGATTTCAACTCCCAGAATTCCCGGCCGAGCCTTCTGGGACTTGAGAGTCGGCACAGCCGGCAGCGGGAGAAGGAAGGGGCGCCGGGACCCCCCCCCTTGCCGGCCCGGGCGGTGTCCTGGGCGGGCGTCCCTCGGAGAGGCGGGCGTCCCATATCCGGCACTGGCCCGGCCCCGGGGGCGGCGCGGACTGGCGGCTGGCTGGCAGGCAAGCAAGCGGGCGGGCGGCGGAGCTGAGCGGCAGGCGAGGCGGGGGGCGACGGCCCGGCGGGGCTGAGGGCGCCCGATGAGCCTCAACGAGCACTCCATGCAGGCGCTGTCCTGGCGGAAGCTCTACCTTAGCCGGGCCAAGCTCAAAGCCTCCAGCCGCACCTCGGCGCTCCTCTCCGGCTTCGCCATGGTGAGCGGGGAGCCTGGGGGGAAGGGATCGCTTGCAGAAACGTCTGGGCTGGGGACGATGGGCTAGGGAGTCGCGGGGGGGGGCTGTTGCAGAAGCGCCTGGGCGGAAGACCCCTCCCCTCTTCTGCTTGGGGGGGGCGACCTGTCCCTACGCGGAGGGAGGGGTCGGAGGGGGTTTTGGGGAGGGGGGGCAGCCGTGAACTATGGGAGGGGGTCTGCAAAGTGGGTCCGGCGGGAGTGGGGGGGGGCTGTGAAGGCGTGCAAAATTAGGGGAGGGGTCCAGGCTCAGCAGAATTGTCAGAACCGGGAACTCCGCGGGTCCCGATCGCCCACTTCGGCCCCGGTTCCCCTGGCTTGCAGGCATCCTCTGTGGTCCCGAGTGGGCCCCTCCGCCTCCTTCCCCGCGGGTGACTCTTTTCGCACGTGCAGAAGAATGCACGCGTCTCCGGCGTTGGCCACCGGGCTCTCTTCTCTCTCTCTCTCTCTCTCTCTCTGTGCGGGGCTTGCAAACGCCGCTCTCGGGTTAGAGTCGAGAGTTGGGTTGCAAAACTTCCCCCTTGGGAGTCTTTCGTTCAGGTTAGAGTCGATCCTCCCTGCTTATTTTTTTTTCCCCTCCGTTTCACCTTTTTTATTGGGTTATCATCCGATTAAAATGAGATACAAAAATACGAAAGTGAATAGGAGGGAGGGAGGAAGAGAAGCGAGGAAGGAGAAGAGAAAAAGGAAAAGAAACATGGTGTAGTAAAATAAGGCATTGACGTCAAATCACAACGTATTGTGTTTTTTTTCCATAATAATGTGAACGAGGCATTTCTATAAAGATCTGTCCATCTAATCGGTATTTTTATTTCTTGATTAAATGGATTTGCTGCCCAGCTCAACGGCCAAGGTGACTCTCTGGGCAGCTTAGGATGTTAAAATGATTATTTTAATGTTTATAAGTGACTGGATGGTTGGCAAACATCGCTGGCCCTCCTCTCTCCTTCTCTCCTTCCCCCTTCAACAACAACCCTGTGAGGTGGGTTGGCCTGAAAGAGAGAGAGACAGATTGGTCCAAAGTCACTCAGCTGGCTTTCATGTCTAAATCATCTTCTGGTTTTTTAAACCAGCCTGATGCCCGACTGGTTCTGAGTGTGAATCCTCACAGCATCCAAAGTTACTTAACCGTGATTGCCAAGCTGGCTCCCATCCCACTAAATGGGGGTTTTTGGCTCTTCCCATCAAAGTTGGGAATCTCTGGAGGGGATGTGGGATGTGGCAATATTATTTCCCAGCATGCTCAGCAGAAGAGATGCTTGACTGGGGAATTCTGGGAGTTGGAGTTTCCAGATGCAGAAGATGCTTTGGGGTGGGGGTAGGCGAAATCACTACCTTCCCCCAACCCATTGCAAAATGTTTGGGCCAGAGGTTGTTTATTTTTCTTTGCAAGTGCTACATTGAATGATTTCCCCACTCCAGGGTTTCCTTGCAGAAACAAAACAAGGAGAACATCCCAAGCAAATAATTGAGCCATGGTTGAAGGCACGGTCCAGACCCCCAAATTAAAAATGTGGCATTCGTTTTTAATCCGCAAAAATCAATTTGGCAAACCTGGTTCCTGGCAAAGGGCTTTAAAATACAGGTGTCGAATGTGTCCGTCTGCAAAACTTTACATCTTTAAGATTCAGGGTTTGTTTTATTTGTGTCGGAAGCATCGCAAATTAAAATTAAATTTTAATTTAAAAATTAATTTAGTGTAAAATTAAAATTCAAGCCTATTTATACGACCTAATATATAAAACGCACGATTCAAATATGTTTAAAGTGAAACAGGCCTTGGCCAGAAATAGCAACATTGTGTTTCCGTTGTGTTGCGATGAAGTCCTCAAGTGTACAGATAGTCCTTGACTTACGAAGGTTCGTTTAGTGTCCGTTCGAAGTTAAAACAGCCCTGAAAAAAGCGACTTGTGACCGTTTTTCACACTTACGACCGTTGCCGCATCCCCACAGTCACGTGATCAAAATTCAGACGATCGGCAGCTGACTCATATTTTATGACGGTTGGCGTGTACCAGGATCGCGTGATTCGCTTTTGCGACCTTCTGACGAGCAAAAGTCGATGGGGAAACCAGATTCATCGAACAACCGTGCCACTCGCTTAAGGGCGGCGGTGATTCCCTTAACAACAGTGGCTAGAACGGTCGTAAAATGAGGCCAAACTCACGGAACAAACATCTTAATCAGCCACAGAAGTGTTGGGCTCAATTGTCGGTCATAAACCAAGGACTATCTGTACTCTGATCGGGACACAAAGGGCAAATGTACGTAATGTATTGTCCGTGTAGATTCGTGGTGAATTTGACATTTTAATTTAATTTAATTAATTAAATTTATATTCCGCCCCTCTCCGAAGACTCAGGGCAGCTCACAATACACAATGTGTATTTTCACAGTGATGTCAGCTTGCTGTTAAAATTTCTGAGAAGGGAATGGTTTGGTTTAAGCCAGGTTAAGCCCAAAGGCATAGCGGCGGAGCCAAAACTATTCAGTTACAGTTAACGGTTCAGCCCATTTTACATCCGATTTGATTCGGGGATGGTTCTCACAACACGGGGGATAAATTCCAGCCGGTGTTTTAAAATGCAGTCCTGGTCATCTCTTCCCCCCCCCCCCCAAGCGTTCAAAAGAAAATTTCTGGCTTGCAAGCAGTTATTTCTTTTGTTCTGAAGGCTGCTGACTTTCATTGGAGAGGTTTAATTCCCCCCCCCCTTTTTTTTTAATAAAGTTATTGTGATTCCTGTGTAGGATTTGCCAAGTTTTGGGCGAACGGAGCAGGATACAATTTTTGAATGGGGACCTTTAGCGTTCGACAAAAAAGGGGAAACCGCGCTTGAAAAAAATCTCTCTTCCTTTTTGGTATATTTAGGACTGTTTGTCCTAACAAGAGTTTTGGCCTCAAAAGGCGCTAAGAGTATAAACCCCCTCCGTTCTGTTGTCAAAACTTGCAGCTTTCTTGGCTTAAGGATATTCTCAAGCATCAACCGCTGGGTTCCTACATCGCGCTTAGCTTGGTTTGTTTAACCCGCAGACGATGGAATAAACCACTGTTTATTGAGTGCGTCAATTTCCTTATGCGGTAACACCCCACCCCCAAAGGAAAGGGCGTTATGAAGGCTTAACACGACGTTTGAAACATTAGCATAAATTTCTTTTCAGGCAGGCCTTGACTTACATCCATACGTTTAGCCACCATTCAATGTTACGATGGTGCTGGGGGGAAAAAAAAAGGGACTTCGGACTTGGTCCTCACACTTACGACCACTGCCCCAAGGGATTGCAATCCGGTCACTTGGCAACTGGCTTGCATTTATTTATTTGTTTGTTTGTTTGTTTGAGAGAATTTTTTATTTTTAAACAAACAATTCATCATTAATCAGTATAACATCTGGGGTACAAAAAAATTTTTTTTTGGTGTCATCATATTCAACATTTATCATCGTTTTCTTAGTACATATTTATCTTTCCTTTTACATTTAAATTTAACGTATTGCAACGTATTTTCCCCTATTCTCTATATTCAGTCTCTATCCATTGATAAAATTGCCCCCATATGTTGTAATACTGCGATTCTCCCTTCCCTCTAATTGCTGATGTTACATTAGCAAACATCAACTGGCTTGCATTTATGACGGTCACAGCGTCCTGGGGTCAGGAGATCACTATTGGTGATCTTATTAGCTGGCTTTTGACCAGCAAAACATGGTTGGACTTCAACTCCCAGAATTCCCCAGCCAACTGCATGGGGCTTGGTTTTAAAGTTTTCTCTTAGCTCAAGGGTCTTCAAACTTGACAGCTTTAAGACTTGTGGACTTCAACTCCCAGAATTCCTCCTCCATTCATGTTAGCTCAGGAATTCTGGGAGTTGAAGTCCACAAGTCTTAAACTGGCCAAGTTTCAAGACCCTTATGTAACTTAGCTGGTTGCTGTGTGGTGTGAGAACACCTGCTGTCCATTAGTCAGCCAACACAATTAAACAAAGAATAGCCTTCTCTTCGGGCCTTCTCCAATAGTATCCTGCTGTGCATCATGAAATATGTGGTTCAGTAGCTATGAAAGGTTAATAATACGAGACTTTAAAATGGCTCCAGTTGAATTCTCTAGTTTTATTTTTCAGGGGCAAAAGAGTTTGCTTTTTCCAATAATCATTATCATCATCATCATCTTCCAATTGAGTTCTCTTGCAATCAACATTTTATTGAAATTTATTTAAGGCTGCCTTTCAGAGACCGATCCAGCAAAAGGAGGATATTTAATTCCCTTGTTTTCTTTTTAAGTGATATGACCTGCTTAGATATTTATTAATTTATTTAGTGCTTGGCATCCTGCTTGGTGAGTTCCTTTCAAATGCAAATACAGCTAGTCCTCAAATTACAACAGTTCCTTTAGTAAACTGTTCAAAGTTATAACGGCCCTGAAATACGGAATTACCACCATTTTTCACACCTACAACCATTGCAGCATGGATCCCCAGGGTCACGTAATCAAAATTCGGATGCCACTGACCACTGACTCTTATTTACGACGGTCACGGTATCCTGGGGTCATGTGATCCCCTTCTGATGAGGGAAGCCAGATTCGTTTAACAACCATGTTGCTAACTTTGGCAAGGAAGGTCCTAAAATGCAGCAAAGTTCCCTTAACAAATGTTTCACTTAGCGTCAGAAAACTTTGGGCTCAATTGTGGTCGTAAGTCGCAAACTACCTGTACAACTTTTTGGAAACTCAGTAAGAGTAGAGATTGGGTCCAACAACCAAGCCCAGATTCCTCCTTCATCTTCTTATCGCCCACATTTTGTAGGAACCATTCGTGCAGAATAAAACGGAGCCCGGGTTAAAATCTCTGCCCGGTTTCTCCAAAGAAATCCTCGAAAAATAACAGACCAGCTTTGCCTGAGTGCTGAGATCCAGCTTTAATCGGTTAAAGCTTGCAAGTTTGTTCTTTTCAAGTAAAAACTTGAAATCACCTGATTCGCTGGCACTCTTGGCATTGAATTTCCCCCCCTTAATTAGCCAGGCTGGTGGCAGAGCATTTTAACACCGTGGTTTTTTTTTTCTATAAAAAATAAAAAGTTTTTTTTTCCATCTGGGGGAAGAAACCACTTTGTATTCTTCCGGATCTACAATCTATTTGTCCTATCTCAGTTCCCCTGCAAAACTGGGGGACCATTTTTATATTGGCAGTGAAATAAAAGCCGGAAGTGTTTTCTTCTGTTGTTGCATTTTTTTTAAAAAAAAATTGGCACGGCTAATGTTTGGTTTCAGGCAGCTTTTAAATTTTCCTTTGTACCTCTTCAGGCCAGATTGAAAGGTGGTTTTCTTTCCTCCGTTTCTGGCGAAATTGAGCTCGCCGTTCCATAAATGCGTCAGAGCTGATTCTCTTAGCGTCGCTGGGCAAACCCAATGCTGGCTGCCACCCAAAACTCAAATGATCTGAGAGCGATTTCTTTTCTTTTTCTTAGCTGGGAGAGGAATGGAGGATCCCAGGGTGTGAATCGGAGGCTGGAATTGTTTAATACTAGAAAGGGAGGGAGGCTTTTTTGGCCCTGGTGGTTCTTTCTCCGTAAAGCAAAATTGACTTTTTCTTCCGCTGTTTGGAAACCTTAATGGGAACAAAAAACAGCAGATGCAAATGAGGCCTGTTCCATGCGAAAATCTTTGAATACTGAACACTTGTTCAGCCGATTGAAAGTTTTCACCTCTCTGGATTCACCTTTCAGAATTCCAAAAAAATTCCTGGGTGGTAATCATTGGGTGACACAGATAGAAATTTGGGTGCTTTGTAGTCCTTTGATGCTACCTACCTTATGAGAACCTAGTTTTTGGCAAGTTGGAAATTCAAAGTTTTGTTGTTGTTAGTTGCGAAGTCATGTCCGACCCATCGCGACCCCATGGACCACGTTCCTCCAGGCCTTCCTGTCCTCTACCATCCCCCGGAGTCCATTTAAGCTCACGCCAACTGCTTCAGTGACTCCATCCAGCCACTCGTTCTCTGCCGTCCCCTTCTTCTTTTGCCCTCCATCGTTCCCAGCATTGGGCTCTTCTCCAGGGAGTCCTTCCTTCTCATTAGGTGGCCAAAGGATTTGAGTTTCCTCTTCAGGATCTGGCCTTCTAAAGAGCAGTCAGCGTTGATCTCCTCTAGGACTGACAGATTTGATGGTCTTGCAGTCCAAGGGACTCGCAGGAGTCTTCTCCAGCACCAGAGTTCAAAGGACTCCATTCTTTGGCACTCAGCCTTTTCTTATGATCCAACTTTCACAGCCATCCATTGCAACTGGGAAAACCATCGCCTTGACTATATGCACTTTGGTTGGCAGGGTGATGTCTCTGCTTTTTAGTATGCTGTCTAGATTTGCCATAGCTTTCCTCCCCAGGATCGAGCCTCTTTTCATTTCTAGGCTGCAGTCCCCATCTGCGGTGATCTTGGAGCCCAGGAAAATAAAATCTGTAATTCAAAGTTTGGGGGGGTTGAAAATCTCAACCACCCCTCCTCCTCATTGGTGAAGGATGAGTTTTTAAACTTTGTTTGACATTCTGGTTCCCAAGAAGGCCTTAGTTTCTCCTTTCTTTGACAGACATCTGTTTCCTTCCTCTTTCTCCAAAGCCGATCCGGATATTTGAAAACTTTGTTTCCTCCCTGTAGTTTTTGGCATTTTTGCTTCAGGCTCTCCAGTAATTTGGGATTTGACATGTTGTGCGATTCTAGCCTCTTGCCTTTTGCAAACGATGGTGGGTTCAACTAACCATGATTAAACAAAGCTGGACTTGGCAGGGGATGCGAAATAGGACATGAGCCATTTTGATGGATTGCTCTGAATGCTGCATGCTAACCAGAGTTATATTGGGTTTTTTTGTTTGGGTGTTTGTTTTGCACACCAAGGCAAGAGTAGGGTTCAATCAGGGTTAAGGAATTTCCTGTATCATATAAACACATTTGGGTAACTTTCTTTCCACTTTCTTATTCTCCTCGGTGTAAGAAACTAAAGGAAGTCCCATGTACAATTACTGGAAAACAGCCACTCATCTGAAATTCTTCTCAAGAATTGCCCACACGGTTTTCAACTCCGTGTAAGCAACGAGGAGGTTCATACCTTTTCTTGTTTTTCTGTAAAACGGGACTTCTGAAAGGGCTTGATTTCAGGACCAAGGTTTCAGGCGGTGACTTTTTTCTGAAGTTCACAAAATCCCAGCGATTACTCAGCCTGAGCCCAAAGTAAACCATGCAGGGACAGGCTTCAAAAATTTTAGCAAGGGGTTCTCTCCCCGGTTGCTGGGTGGGCGTGGCCTGGACCAGGGTGGGAGGGGGAGTTTTTGCTCTCCCCGGGCTCTGGAGGCTCTTTTCGAGCCTCCAGGTGGGTGAAAACAGCCTCCCCAGGCTCCAGAGGCCCTCTGGAGGCCAAAAACAGGCCTCCTTCTGGCCTTCCCGAACTTCCCATAGGCCCATTTTTCGCCCTCCCTGAGCCTCCGTGTGCGCCCTGCACTTAGCTGCATCCAAAACAAGCCGCGTGGGGACTCCTGGGAGGGGAGGGACAGGGCCAGCTGGGATTTGGGGGTTCTCTGAACTGCACAGAATCTTAGCTAGAGGTTCTCCCGAACCCCCAGCAGCCCACGCCTGAAACCAGGCAAATGAGCGGAGCGAAGACATTTCCTCAAGATTTCGGTTAACAGGCCAGCATTTCCCTTTGAGCCCAGTTCTTAGCATCCTAATACTCTTGTTTCTATCAGTTGCTCCTTCTGAACAAGGAGATCCCTTCAGGCCATAATGCTGAAGGCCCACAAAAGCTGTCCGATGACATTCTGGTGAAATACCAACCCTAGATAACAACAAAAAAGATTAACAATTGAGTCCAGATAATGCCTTCTGTAGGACACCTTCAGGGCAGGAACCTTCCTAGAAAGAAGTCACAGGGCTCCTTCCTCTGACTTTAGGGCCAACTTGGAAGGCTGGAGAACGTCTGATGTCAGCCGCAGTAGACATCAGACTAGTAGGACAGGTCCCTTTATCCACGAATAAAGGGGACACCATCAGTAAGGCCCCGTTGTTCAGCCTCCAGAGCTCTTTGAGAACCTTTTCTTCATTGTCTGCTCCATTCCAGGTGGCCATGGTGGAAGTCCAGCTAGACGCGGAACATGACTACCCGCCAGGACTCTTGATCGCCTTCAGCGCTTGCACGACCGTCCTGGTGGCCGTCCACCTCTTCGCCTTGATGATCAGCACCTGCATCTTGCCCAACATCGAGGCCGTCAGCAACGTCCACAACCTCAACTCGGTCAAGGAGTCGCCCCACGAGCGCATGCACCGCCACATCGAGCTGGCCTGGGCCTTCTCCACCGTCATTGGGACCCTGCTCTTCTTGGCCGAGGTGGTGCTTCTCTGTTGGGTTAAATTCCACCCGCTGAAGAAGAACACGGGCGCCGACGCGCAGGCGGGCAACGGCACCATCACCGCCGGCGAGGCGGCCGCCATCACCTCCACCACCATCATGGTCCCCTTCGGCGTGGTCTTCATCATCTTCGCGGTCCACTTCTATCGCTCGCTGGTGACTCACAAGACCGATCGGCAGTTCCAGGAGCTGAACGAGCTGGCCGAATTTGCCCGCTTGCAGGACCAACTGGACCACAGAGGAGACACCTTGCCATCTCCCGGCGGCCACTACGCCTAGAAAGCTGCTGGGAAGATCAAAGATGGTGGAGCCAACCAGGTTCTCCTGACCTTTTCCGAATTTGGCTGAGCTGTAATCCTCTGTGTAAAGGAGAAAGAGGTTACGAGAGCGGGACTTCTTAGAGCTTTTAAGAAATAGTAATAAACCAATAAAAGGCACAAAAGAATTGTTCTCGTCAGGTTGTGGAATACCCAACATCGGGGAGTCCTGCCCATCGCTCACCCTTCTCCTGGCCCTGCCTTCCCTCGCCGCGAACCGGGTTTGTTTCCCTTTGAAATGGCGGTTCATCAACGGAGAAAATGGGGTTTGGGGGAGGCGGGTGGAAATTAAGAGATTTGGTGGGAAGTATTGTACCTTGGACTTTTTGGGGGGTCAAATAACAGGTTGGCTGGGAGTCGTGCACTGCCTGAAGGCATTAAGTTCTTGAGAACATCCAGAGTCTTAAGTTTGGTTTTGCTGACCGACCGAAGCAAAACAGGCAAGCAAGACACACACAGGGTCACCCCCAACCACAGGCCGGCCCTTAACCAGCTTCTAAGAAGCAGCTGCTTATTGTTATTTTGATTCGTTTCCTTGCTCTGTTTTTTTTATTTTAGTGACTCCTGGTGTCAAAACATGGTAGGTTTCAAAAAATTTTCCTGCAGGCTCTTTTATGAGCCTCTGGAAATCTGGAATGCAGGCGTGTTTGAATTGGGAGAGCTATTTCAGGGTGTGTCCCCATAGGAAAAACACATTTGTACTCCTATGTGTGCGTTCACAATTGTGTTCTTTGAAGTCGTTGTTGGCTTTATAAAATACCTTGACCACCTATCTTATTCTTATGGGCATCCTCAGAAACGTTTTAAGGGGGGAAAAAACACTTCCAAACTTCCCAATTATACAAAGTTTTCACACACACACACACACACACACAAAATCCTTAACCCACATAGTGGCTGAAAAATAGGAAAATCTTGTGAGCCAGGATGAGGAAAGGAAAGGAAAGGAGAGATGCTGCCTGGGGGATTCTGGGAGTTGAACGTTTACCCTTCTGAAAATGGCCAAGGTTGAGAAACACGTCTGCTTTCGGCAGAAATTATTTGGACGAGCACTGATGACGTTACCTAGTTGGGTAATGAAATGTCTGTTGAAAAACAACCAAGCTCAAAGGGCATCAAGGACCCCAGTCATCCTTCTCTTCCTGTTCATCCTCCACTCTGCAAACCTCACTCCTTTCTAGCACGGATGATGTTCCCTAGTTGGGTCATGAAACTAGGTTGACCCCCTCCTCTTTGTGGCAGCCCTTCAAATGTTGGAATATAGCTATCATGTCATACACCCCCCCCCCCCCCCGTAGTCCTTCTTTTCTCTAGACTATTGTTGTTGTCCTTGGCAAAATTTGCTGGGACAGTGTGAATTGGTCCTTTCAGTCCTCTCCCGCATTTTGCAAAAACTAACACAGTAAGTCACGGTGGCTCAGCGGCTAAGACGCTGAGCTTGTTGATCGAAAGGTCGGCAGTTCAGCGGTTCGAGTCCCTAGTGCCGCGTAACGGGGTGAGCTCCCGTTCCTTGTCCCAGCTTCTGCCAACTTATCAGTTCGAAAGCAGGTAAAAAAAATGCAAGTAGTAAAATAGGGACCACCTTTGGTGGGAAGGAAACAGCGTTCTGTGGGCCTTTGGCATTGAGTCATGCCAGCCACATGACCACAGAGATGTCTTCGGACAGCGCTGGCTCTTCGGCTTTGAAACGGAGATGAGCAGCACCCCTTAGAGTCGGGAACAATTGGCACAGATGTGCGAGGGGAACCTTTACCTTTAACTCAGTAAAGGGGTGTGCGTGCATTTCTTTAATCACTTTTCTTTGAAGACCATCAACATTTGCTCAGCAATTGCCCAGATGACTGGAAATGAAAGTATGAAAATTAAAATTATTTTTCCAGTTTACTTTTGTGGTGCTTCTCTGCCCGTAGGTGAACTTTTTCCTCTGTTTTCGGGAAAGCGTGTCGTGTATTTTCCCCCCCTTTTTTTGACTGCTGATTTTGAAGCCTTATATGGGGGGGGGGGGAGCAAAATATTTAGCACCGCTGTAGAGATTCCTAACCGGTTTCACTCACGTAAAACTTCACATTTTGGCCGGATGGATTTTGATCTCGGGGTTTGGGGTTTTTTTAACACCCACGCAGGCTGTGATTTTCTAATAGTGATAAATCTGAGGTGGGTTAACCTAAAAAAATAGCAATAATAATAATAATACAAGCTCCAACATTTTTTAAAGGCTCTTGAAATGGTGGCTTGGAGTATATGTTAGGCTTAAGCAGTTTTAACAATGCTGCTGGGAAAAAAAAGTGACTTACGACCAGTTCTCACACTTAGAACCATTGCAGCATCCCCATATAATCAAAATTCAGCTGCTTGGCAACCAAGAGGTATTTAAAATGGCTGTACCATCCCAGGGTCACGTGATCTCTATTTGGGACCTTCCCAGCTGGCCTCCCGACCAGCAACGTCAATGGGGAAAGCCAGATTCGCTTAATGACTGCATGATTCAGTTTAAGGCTGCCGCGGTCCATTTCATCACCGTGGCAAAAGAGGTCAGAAAAAAAATCAGGCGCAAATCACTTAACCTGTCGCTTTGCTTAGCCATGGAAATTCTGTCTGCACTCCTTTACGGCTATAATTAATCCAGAGATCTTTGGGGTTCAATTAGCCCAGAATCTCCGCTTGGTCTCCTATCCATCCCTCCATTTCAGCTGCTAAACTACCCCGTCTACGGGCAAAAAATAACCAAGGAAAAGGCCCAAAGACAGCCAGGATAATATATTCCAAGGAATAGCATCCATCAGAGAGAGTCCTTTCCGTTAAAAAGCAACTTTGACCGGAGAAAATGTCTGCAGGATTAAAATCATCCCCGTTCTTTCTGGGGCTGAAAAGTGAATATTTTGGCATTTTGTAATATCAGAACAGCTTCTTCTATGACTCCGTCTGGATCCGCCAGTTCAACCTGGAAAGAAAGAAAGAAAGAAAGAAAGAAAGAAAGAAAGAAAGAAAGAAAGAGCATTGACTTGATCCACTCAAAGGAGCAGTTTCTGCTGTCAAAGCGATTATATTTTATTTTTTCATTTTTTAAAAAGATTGATTCGTTTGCAGCCCGGATTCACTGAACAACTGTGTTACTCATTTTATAACTCACTTAACAAACGTGGCAGGAAAAAGCCGTACACTGTAAACTTTGAACAGTCGCTAAATGATGCTTCTAAGTCAATGGCTGCCTATATATAAATAGGGAGTGAACCCCACTCCCCGCTAGATGATATTGCCTAGTTGGGTAATGAAACGTCTACAAGAAAACCACCAAGCTCAGAGAGCACCAAGGATCCCACAACCCTCCTCTCTGCAAACCCCACTCCATTCTAGCACTGATGATGTTCCCTAGTTGGGTCATGAAACACCTGGAAGAAAAAAAACACCAAGCTCAGAGAGCAACAAGGATCCCACAATCCTCCTCCTCCTCTCCCACTCCCTTCTAGCACTGATGATGTTCCCTAGTTGGGTCATGAAACATCTGCAAGAAAACCACCCAGTACAGAGCGCACCAAGGATCCCCAGGATTCAACCCTGAGTTTCTTCTGATTGGAGTTTCAGCTTTATCCAACGACGGATGAACTAAGCTGTTTATCAACTAATTTATCGGCAAGGATTTATTAGCTAAGTTCTAAGCATAGCCGGCTGGGGAAATCTGGGAGTTGAAGTCCACCCATCTTAAAGCGGCCAAGGTTGAGGAACATTGTTTTAAAGTTAAGACCAAAACTCCTAGGAAGAAGCAACTCGGGAAACTGAGCTCACACGGATTGCGATTTACCTTGGGGATGGGATATATAGTGGGCATCGGAGCTTCGTCCCGGCCAAAATCAATCATGGTGCCACACTTCGGTATGTCTGCCACCCAGTATCCTTCGTAGAGCTGGCCGGTATCTAGGTAGATAAACTTTCCCGGGCCGTGCTTCTTTCCATCTTTCCATGAACCTTCGTAGCGGTTTTCATTTTCTGCGACGGAGAGAGAGAGAGGGAGCCGTGTTTTCATTTGAAAAAGGAGAAAGAGAAAAAAACAGTTGATTTTCCTGGTTGTCCCCCCCAAAAAATCCCTTTTTTAATTTAGGTTGTGGACGGAGCCAAGAAATGCCAGAAAGTATCGCTCGGATGCCCCAAACTTAGTACTGAAAGCAAAGTACCCCTGGTTGAGACGCCCCCATTTTTAAAATGTAGAATAAATTTAACTCTCATCATTATTGCGGCTCGTTGCACAGTCAGCCAGATGTTCAGGCTGGATTTGGAATTTATATCTACTTTTCAAGTCCTTCCCAAGGCAGATAGGCCGGTGTTGATGTTCAATAGTGTTCAGTGTTCACGGGATTTAAGCTGGTCTGAGTCAAGCTGCCTTTTGCAATTGACCGATAGTGAGCTTGTCAATGCCAAATTTTAAAAAATAATAATAATCCGTTCCCTTTCCTCTTTTGTGCAGAGGTTCTTATCATCCTGAGGTAAAGTTGTTTAATGCTAAAGAGGGTTTATGAGAACAGTAGATTAATCAGCTGCCCTGGGAGGGAAATAAAACAGATTTGCCCAGATTTGGGTCCAGGAGAATGTTTTTATAGTGAGAAAATCAGATCGCAGGGCAGCCTGGGGTGCTGCCTCTCCCCTTCTCCGGCCTTTCTGTCACAGTGAAGTAAGTCAAACCTGCATTAATGGCCAGTGTCAGGTTGCGAGCATGTAGCCAGGATGGTCTTTGACAGCACTTTCCTCGTAATCCCAAACAGGAGGCTTGCCAACCCCGTGACTCCTACCCTTGGCAGCCTGGAGGACGTTGGCAACTGCCAAGGCTGATAAAATTAAACCCCGGCGAGCTAATTTTAGCCTAAGGAAAAATCCAGTGGAGGCGATAAGAGACGCTCCATTTCGGAATGCCTTTGCAAAAAACCTTGAAAAAGGTTGAAAAACTTCAGATTTAGCAAAGGTGGGAGGCCCTCCTGTCCGGAATTTTATAAAACTTGGCAAAGGGATTCTTCTTTTAGAAATTAAACTCTGGTTTCCATCGAGGTGCCAAGAGCTGAGAGGCCGATGGGATGAACCCCATTCCTTCCCCCCCCCATAATATACCCCCTCCCTGAACCCCAATGAAGCTCCAGATATTGTTATCCCCCTTATTAAAATGCAAAATGATATTTTAAAACCTGAGGCTTCAGACTTCTCCTCGTTCCCGTTTAGTGACCGTTCAACGCAACGGTACTGAAAAATGGGTCTTACGACCGTTTTTCACACTTAACAACCTTTCCGGCATCTCCCTCCCCCCCACCCCACAGTCAGGTGATCACAATTCAGTTGCTCGGCAAACTGTTTCACGCTTAACGACCGTCGCTTTGCAGTCTCTTTATCTGACAATTCCTTTGGCGGCCTCTCTTCTTTTGCTCCCAAAGTCTTTCTCACATCCTATTTAAAAATCAGGCCATCAACGCAGCCAAGTTGGACACTTACTACAGCGGAACATTCCTTGACCGCCGGGCTGGTCTTCGGACCACTGGCCTTCGTAGATGGCCCCGTCTTTGTAGTACATCCGCCCCCAGCCGTGTCGCTTCCCCCAGGCCCATTCGCCCTCGTAATACTCTCCCTCAGAGTAGAACCTGACTCCGTAGCCCTGGAAGGGTGAAAGAATTCAGATGAGAGGAATGGCCACGGTTGACTCTCTTCAGGTGTGGAATGACACTGGAGGGGATCAATCGTGGTTAAATCCACTTCAGAAAGGGCCACGTCTCTACCAGTTCCTCAGTTCTTTAATGCTCTTAATGCTCCGTGCAAAATATTTATGATCCTGGGGTGTCCAATCTTGGCAACTTTTAAGACTTGTGGACTTCAACGCCCAGAATTCCCCAG
>WNWU01000081.1:696560-718278 GCA_012654045.1 Ptyas mucosa
GTCCACAAGTCTTAAAAGTTGCCAAGATTGGACATCCTGCTTTAGGGGCAGTTACGCTAACTAGGGAATTCTGGGAGTTGAAGTCCAGACTTTCTACTTAGAAGCAGCCCTTCTAGAGTTTGCGTCACGTGTTATACCATAGTTTATTTAAACCATGATTTGTCGGTCTTGCGAGTGAGGAACGGCGTTCCTAGTTTGTCTTCTTTTTTGGGGGGGGAACAGCTCACTTTGGAGATATTTGGGAACGGCTATCCAAAGAAGCCAGAAATAAACCAAGCTAGAACATCGAACAAACCACCTATAAAATCCCATTTTATAAATAACTAACCATGATTTCCTCCACATAGTTACTCTAAAATGTCTGTGGCTGTCCAGTGAAATAATTCCACTCTCCCATCACACTTCACACACACATATCCTCAAAGCAAAACCCTGGCCCAATTACCATATTTTTCGGAGTATAAGACGCACCTTTTTCCCCCCTAAAAGGAGGTGAAAATTTAGGTGCGTCTTATACACTGAATGTAGCCTCGCCCAGCCCCTGGCCCCCATCCTTTGGCCTCTGCCTCCCAGTAGTTTACCTCCTTGCACCCAGCAGCAAGAAAAAACAGCTCCTTTCAACTTCAGCACAGCCTAATTAGCACAAGTTGATTGGATCGGCCTCCCGACTCTCAGCTGTTTTGCGCAGAGCTCTGCTGCTTGCTGCAAGGAGGTAAATTGCTGGGAGCAGATTTTTTTTTCCTTGTGCTAATCAAGCTATGCTGAAAACGAAACTGAAAGCAAAGCA
This sequence comes from Ptyas mucosa, assembly GCA_012654045.1. Taxonomy (NCBI): domain Eukaryota; kingdom Metazoa; phylum Chordata; class Lepidosauria; order Squamata; family Colubridae; genus Ptyas; species Ptyas mucosa. Next base: position 697,348 of record WNWU01000081.1, read on the forward strand.
GGCTGTTTGCTGCAAGGAGGCAAAATTGCTCAGAGGCAGAGGGAGATTTCTTTTTCTTCTTTTCCTCACCAAAAAAGGTAGGTGCATCTTCTTACTCCGGTGCGTCTTATACACCGAAAAATACGGTAAAAAGCAAATAAACTCACCCACATTTTATCGTTTTTCCACCAGCCGGAATATACTTTCTTATAATCTTTTGTCACGGGGTCTGGAATACTGTAAGTCCCGAAGCCGTCCCGTTTTCCGAATTTCCAGTCTCCGCTGTAGATCGCTCCGGATTTTTTCCATATTTGTGTTCCTTTGCCTGCCAAGGTTCATAAGGCAAAAAAACTGAGCTGGTTAACAAAATTGCACGTGAGATGTGGTGGACGGCAGCCGAACGTCCAACAGGTGCAGCTGCCCTTCTCCTCCCCTTCCCCTTTTACCGTGTTTGACGTTGTCCAGCCATTCCCCGATGTAGCGGTCTCCGTTGACAGCATAAACCGTGTGCCTCAACCCGCACTTCTGCGCCTTCCGATCCCATTCGTGCCAAAGGGGGTCAACTCTTCGGGGGTATTTGACGAAGGGCATCTCGTCTGGAGCCGAGAAAGGAGGCGAAAGAGAGAGAGAGAGAGAGAGAGACGGAGCCATCGCCTGGAGCCCAGAAGTGAAGGGCCCAGCCCTGAATTTATACATTATTTATTGATTAAATTTATGTGCTGCCCACCTTACCATTAGAGCCACTCTGGACAGCCTACAGCATAATAAAAAGGGAATACAAAAAGTAAAAGTGACATTAAAAATAAAGCAAGAGGACAGGTAATGTGGAGCTGGCAATCCGATGGGAGGGCTCGGCGCCCCTAAATGGAGTCGAAATGGGAAAGGAGATTCAAGGAAAGAAAGGAAGGAAGGAAGAAGAAAGGAAGGAAGGAAAGAAAGAAAGAAAGAAAAAAAGAAAGAGAAGGAAGGAAGGAAAGAAAGAGAAAGAAAGAAAAGGAAGGAAGGAAGGAAAGAAGGAAGGAAGGAAGGAAAAAAAGAAAAAAGGTTATTGCAGCCTTAATGAGGAAAGAAGCATTGAAAGACTTCTCATATGGAGCAGCTTATTCAGAGCTGGAAGGGACCTTGGAGGTCATCAAGTCCAACCCCCTGCTCACGCAGGAGACCTATACTAGGGATTCGAACCGCCGAACTGCCGACCTTTCTGATCGACAAGCTCAGCGTCTTAGCCACTGAGCCACCTAGCCAGGTGTTCCACGGTTCCCCAATCAGAGGGGAACAAGGCCGCTTCTGAACCTGTGCAGAGTTCTCTCCAATGACCCACAGGCAGCCACCGCACCACACCACCTGTGGGAAAGGGTGTCCCATGTAAACACAGAGCCACGGGGCTCTGGTGGCCTTTGGCCAGGGTCATTTCCGATGAAGTTTGAACGATGTCACCTGCCCTGATTCACTCGTGCTCCTAAGCTCTCGGCTCTTCCGCCATGGGGGCTGAGATGAGCCCCCTTTGCCTGGATGGGCACCGCGCCCTCATCAGCCTTGGTTCATAAACCGCCGTGCCCGGGTAGGGGCCAACCCACCGAGTCCAACCTCGTCAAGCCAACCTCTCCATCACTTTGGCACCATCTGTGACTCCGGTTGAAGAAGGAATCAGCATCTCAGCTCCCCAAACTGAGTTACCTGTCCAGGCTCGTGTTGCTGTTCTTAACACCTGGGAGCGGAGGTGATGCCGAGGGGGTGTTCCTTCTGCTTCTCCTCCCTTGTCACCACCGTCCCCGAAGCAGCCCTGCTGGTGTGGCCCTTCCGTGGAGCAGGGCTGAGGGATCCTGGCCAGGCCCCTGAGGTCATCACGACATCAAGAGACTGCCCTTATGACGAGGCACGGATCTCCCAGGAGATCTCCGGCCAGCCCTGCCCGCATCTTCCAATTCCAGCACACCTGGATGGATGATGCTGATGCTGATGCAGCCCACCTTCGCAGGGAGGGAGCCCGGCCAGCCAGACCCCTCAGCCCATCCTTCATCCCCCTTCCATGGCTTTCTTCCAGACTTTCGGGTGGCTCTTCAGAACCTCAGGAACCACCACTCCGAGCTACTTCTTCTCTATTGATGTGGTGCCCTAGATCAGGGGTCTCCAACCATGGTGACTTTTAAGCCTGGAGGACTTCAATTCCCAGAACTCCCCAGCCAGGAACTTCTGGGAGGTTAGGTCCATATAGCTGCGGAATTCTGGGAGTTGAAGTCTAGATGGTTGGAGAATTCTGGGAGTTGAAGTCCACATGGCTACAGAATTCTGGGAGTTGAAATCTACATAGTTAAGGAATTCTGGGAGTTGAAGTCCAGATGGTTGGAGAATTCTGGGAGTTGAAGTCCAGATGGTTGGAGAATTCTGGGAGTTGAAGTCCACATGGCTACAGAATTCTGGGAGTTGAAGTCCACATAGTTAGGGAATTCTGGGAGTTGAAGTCCACATGGCTGAGGAAATTTTGGAAATGAAGTCTATACATTTTAAAGTGGCCACGGTTAAGAAACTCTGCTCTGGAATCTTGCAGGCGAGAGGAGATAACCTGGTTCAGCCTTTAAAAAACTGACCCCTAATCATATTTTAGAGAACTGGGATAGCCAAAAACCAGAAGAGATTTGGCACCCTTCTTCAGAATAACAAAAGTCCTTTAAAAGGCATAAAAATGAACCTTTTTCTGGTCACCAAAAACTCTTTCTTACGCATATAACAACCCCGGAACCAAAATTGCAGGCATCTTCTCTAGACTTAAGACTTAGAATAACTTAATTGTCACTTTGAAATGTACACTAATCGGCATACATCAAAATGAAATTTGGCTGCATACAGCTCTCAAAGGGTCTCCACCAGGGGTGAAATCCAGCACGTTCTGACAGGTTCTGGCGAACCGGTAGCAGAAATTTTGAGCAGTTCGGAGAACCAGCAAATACCACCTCTGGCTGGCCCCAGAGTGGGGTGAGAATGGGGATTTTGCAATATCCTTCCCCTGGAGTGGGGAGGGAATGGGGATTTTATAGTATCCTTCCCCTGGAGTGGGGAGGGAATGGGGATTTTGCAGTATCCTTCCCCTGGAGTGGGGAGGGAATGGGGATTTTGCAGTATCCTTCCCCTGCCATGCCCACCAAGCCACACCCACAGAACCGGTAGTAAAAAAAAAATTGGATTTCACCACTGGTCTCCACCTCTAATATACACTGCATAAACAGGACAAAACAAATAAATGAACCCAAAATTAAGAACTCTATTCCCCTCGTTCATAGCACATCGCCCCGCTTGGCTGCATTCAGATCTGGGGTCTGACCTTCTCTCTTTCCTCTGCCCTCCCCATCACTCCTCCCTCGATTGCCATGTCCTTTCCATTAGAAATCCACCGGAGGAAACGACTTACAAGCTCCTGGGAACTTTTTTCGGACAAAAGTTTCCAAGAGGAAAAGAGCGCAAAGAAATAAAGATTAAAAATAGAGGCCCACCTTGGATCTGCCATTGTAAGCTCAGGGGGCTCCAATCCAAGGCACTGAGGGGGTCTGTCCCGGTGGGACCGCAGGGCCCTGGTGCGGTCATCTATGCTCAGCCCAGACACCGAAGCTTCTGCGGCAAGAGAGAAGTGGCCATAGCAACACAGCAGAGCCACAAGGCAGTCCAATCCTGAAAGTTTCCTGCCCCCCAGAGGACTTTCTGACGAACGGCAGCTTCCCAAGGGCCACAGCGCAGGGCTCCCCTAGCTTGCAATGCAGGCGGGCTCCTCAGCTTCAACCTGGGTGATGGAGCTGCAAGCCAAAAGGGGGGAAACCTCCAAGCCACTCTGCAGTTCAAGGCACCTTGTGTGCATCCCTCACATCTGGTGGCTGTAAATAATTTCCTTTCCTTTCCTTTCCTTTCCTTTCCTTTCCTTTCCTTTCCTTTCCTCTCCTTTCCTCTCCTCTCCTTCCGTTCCCTTCCCTCTTCCTCCTTTCCTTCCTTCTCCCCTTCCCTTCCCTCATTCCTCCTTTCCCTCTTCCTCCTTTCCTTCGTTCCTTCCTTTGTTCTGTCTTTCTCTCCATCCTTTCCTTTCCTTTTTGCTATATTTTTCCTTTCTTTCCCTTTCCTTCCCTTCCTTCCTTTCTGTTTCATTTTCCCCTTTCCCTCCCCTCCCTTTCTTCCTCTCCTCCCTTCTCCTTTCCTTCTTTCCATTTCATTTTCCTTTCCATTCTTTTTTTCTTTTCCTTTCCTTTCCTTCTTTCCGTTTCCTTTCCATTTCCTTTCCTCCCTCCCACTTTCCTTTCCTATCTTCCTGTCCCCTCTCCTCCCCACCCCTCTCCTCCTTTCCATTTCATTTTTCCTTTCTTTCTTTTTTCCTCTCCTCTCCTCTCTTCTCCTTTCCTTTCCTTCTTCCTAGTTCATTTTCCTTTCCTTTCCCTCCTTTTTGTTTCATTTTTCCTTTCTTTCCCTTCCCTTCCTTCCTTTCTGTTTCATTTTTTCCCTTTCCCACCCCTCCCTTTCTTCCTTTTCATTTCATTTTCCTTTCCTTTCCTTTCCTTCTTTCCGTTTCCTTTCCATTTCTCCCTCTTTCCTTTCCTTTCCTTTCTTCCTTTCCTCTCCTTTCCTTCTTTCTGGTTCCTTCCCTTCCCTTCTATTCCCATGCAGTGCCAAAAACGGCCGGCGAGCGAAGGGTTAAAGCGTGGCGGGCGGGGCTCGTGGCCTCCCTGGGGGCGTGGCCAAGGGCGGAGTCGGGGAAAAAAAAGAAAGATCTTGTCTGACTTTCAGCCAATCGAGACCGAGAAGGCGGGGCGGGGGGGAGGTGGAGGAGACGCGCCTGCGCCGTCGGGCGCTCCCCGGGGAGAAGCTTCAGCAGCGGCGGCGGCGGCGATGAATTAACCTTGCGGTGCGGCGAGGGGGCGGGACCGTGGGCGGGGCCTGCTCATTCATCGCGCTGCGGGGCTGCGCGGGGTTGGCCGGGGGGGGGGTCCTGCTGGGGGTCTCAGCCCCGCGCCATGCAGAACGCCCTGGACGCCTGGCAGGAGCTGCAGGACGACTTCCATCAGCTCCAGGTAAGTCTGGGATGGGGTGGGGGGGGATGGAGAGGGGTGTCCCCCCGGCTTCTCTTTGCAACGGGTGCCCCCAGACCCTCGCTTGGGGAGGGGGCTCCCCCAACTCCACCCAACTTTCTCCCCCTCCCCCCAGCAACCCAGCCCCAAGCTCTGCCCTGCGTCATTTTTGCCTGGCCTTGGAATGTGGGGGGTGGGGATGGTTTAAAGCAGGGCAAGGCAGCCTTGGCAGAAAATCGAGGGGGGGTGTGTGTGGATGGGGGGGGTTGGTGATCTCTCCTCCCTCCCCCCGACCCCACAGTGAGGGGGCAGCCAGCCAGCTCTGGGACCCTTTGAATGCTGCGGAAGAGAAGAGGTTGAAAAGGATGAGATTTGCCCCAAATTCCTCCTTGGGGGAGGGGGGAGGAAGGGGGGAAACAGCTGGAGTTCAGTTGACTCCCACACCCATCATCCTCAGCCGGCAGATGAAGCCCAAGGAGTGTGGGCTTTAAAGGAAGCTCAAAGCAATGGGTTGAGTTGCATATAAGGAAGGGGGGGATTAATTTTTTAGGGGGTCCTTGCAGAGATTTAGGGGAGGGGGAGGCAGGATTGCCCTACACACACACACACAGGAGCTGGCTTGGAAGTACTTCCCGGACTCAACTTTCTGTAGGCCCAGAAGGAGGGGTCTTGTGGTGCAGCTGCAGCCAGATGTGACCCGGTGGGAAGAAGAAAAAAGTGTTTTTTTGGGATGTTTTATGGCCTGGAAATGAAACAAATGGCAACAACCAGGTGAATTGCTGATTAACCCAGTGCAGAAATATTAGGAGGCAGCAGGAAGTGCCACTTAATGCCCACGAATGAAGGACGCACCTTGGCCAGGTCAGCTTGGGGAAGAGCTTGGGCGTTGCTGGAAGGCTGTTTTCTCCCAAAAAGCTGATGTAGAGTCCCAGAAACTTTCGTGGGGGGGTTTGGCCAGCTTACAGCTACAGGTAGTCCTCGACTTACGGCCGCAGTGCAGCCACAAAATTCCCTGCGGTTAAGTGAGACATTTGTGAAGTTAGCTTCGCCCCCATTTTACGACCTTTCTAGACACGGCCGTTAAGTGAACCATTGCAGTTCAGTTAGTAAATTTATTTATTTATTTATTGGTTCGATTTATATGCCGCCCTTCTCTGGAGACTCAGGGCGGCTTAAAATGTGTTAAGCAGTAGCCTTCATACTTTTGTATATACCTGCTTAGTAGGGCTTTCGCCCCCCCCAAGCGGTGTTCTTTTTTTTTATACAAAGTCAGCTTATTGCCCCCACAATCCGGGTCCTCCTTTTACCCCCCTCGGAAGGATGGACGGCTGAGTCAACCTTGAGCCTGGTGAGATTTGAACTCACAGTAATTGCAGGCAGCTGGCAGCTAAGTGCTACTTTAACAGCGCTTTAGTCCGCTGCGCCACCAAGACCCTTCTGGTTTCTGGCTTCCCCATTGATTTTGCTTGTCAGACGGGGATCACCTCACCCCCTCCTCCCCTCCCCGGGACATTGCAACTGTCATAAGTACATGCCAGTTGCCAAGCCTCGGAATTTTGATTGTGTAACCACGAGGAGAGCTGCAGTGGTCATAAGTGTGAAAAATGGCCGTATAAATCCTTTACAAGGTGACTTTGCAACTTTGTTCCTTTGTCGTAACTTGAGAACTGCCTGTATTTGTGGTGGGCAGCACGGGACTCTCTGCACTCGTTCTTCATCCGTCCCTGGAGGAACTTTTTTTAGAAATGATTAATCTTCAATTACCGGGGCATCCGTGCCAAGGTTGGGCTGCAGCCAAGCAGAGTTTCTGAGGTTCCTGGAATGGGTGGGTAGCTAAGAGTCCAATAGGTGAGCTTCTCCCCCTCCAAATTTCCAGAAACATCCCCGGTTGCAGCAAAAAATCACAGGTCCTTTTTTTTTGTGTACAAGATGCAACATTAATCTCTTGACAATGGCATCCTTAATTGGAGCTGGTGGCAGCTGGCAGCAGCCTTGTTTGCTTCCTTCCTTGCAGCTGAATCTGTAATCATCCTCAGCCCCAAAAGAAGCCACAGATCTGACGGGATCTGGAACTGTCCCTGCACCTGGGGATCCATTCGAATCTGGCCGTTGGAGCTTCTGCCTGAAGTCCTGGTTAGGGATGGACTTCAGAGCATAGCAGGGTGTCCCTGGACCGCTCATCCTTAAAGAATTTCCCACAATGCCCTAGAACTGGCTGAGGAACTCTGGGAGTTGAAGTCCACAAGTCTTAAAAGTAGCCAAGGTTGGAGACCATTGCCCTAGAACTCCAACTCCAAGGTTGAAGACCCCTGCTCTCTGGGAGTTGAAGTCCACAATTCTTAAAGTTGCCAAGTTTGGAGACCCTGCCCTAGAACTCCAACTTCCAAAGTTTGAGACCCCTGCCCTAGAAACCCCTGCTCTCTGGGAGTTGAAGTCCACAGGTCTTAAAATAGCCAGGGTTGGAGACCCCTGCCCTAGAACACTTGATACGGCCTTTGGAATTTGAAAGGATGATGGTGGTTGGCAGCTGGCTTTTGCACTTCCCGCTTGGCTTGCCCTGTCACCGGATTCCACCGGATACTTGTCCTTCACAAAGTGACCTCTTTAGGGGAAAAAAATTCCTGGTTGCCCAGCAGCTGAGTCCCTTCTCTGATTGACAAAAGCGCCTGTCACAACTCTCTTTTAAAAAAAAAAAAAGACACTCTTGTTTAAAGGATAGATTTGAAAAGTCTATTCTGGGGGAATCTGGTTTGAATCGAGAGATTCTCTAGGCAGGAGATCCTTGACTTGTGGCCATAGTTAGCACCACCATTTCTGTTAGGAGGGAAAGTAAGGGAGTTTTTGCCCGATTTTACAACTCTCTTGCTGCCGATTTTAAGCCGGCCGCTGCAGTTCTTAAGTGAAATGCTGGTTGTTGAGCGAATCCCGCTTCTCCTATTTGCTTGCCAGGTGTGGGGAGGTCAGAAATGGTGATCCCATTTGTGGTGCTGGGATTTGTTAATGCTTCTCAACCTCTTTGGGAAAAGATTACTGGTGATTTTATATTCAAAGGAGGGAAGTAATGATTGGAAATGGGTCCTTTTTCCCCCATTGCCTTTTTCTCTGAATCTGTTTGATAAGCAAGGGCTGGATGTCCGATCGATTCCTTCTACAGTCCCCTATAAGCTCCTCGCTCTCTCTTTTTCAAGTAAATGTGGAATTGGCACCGACCGAACTCTCCGATATCTAACTAAGCAAATATTACATTGGCGGGCCTCTCATTTCAAAAAGGATTTCTTCTTGCTGCTCCGAATCTAATCGCGCCTTTTAAATGTTTTAATAGGAAACCCACAAAATTTACAAACAGAAATTGGAGGAGCTCACAAGCGTGCAGGCGGCTTGCAGCAGCTCCGTAAAGAAGCAGAAAGAGAGGCTGAAGGAGTTGCAGAATAACGTTAAAAGGTAATAAAGGCTTCTTCCTGTTCCTCGGCTTAACAGCGGTTTCGTTTAGTGACCGGTCGAAGTTACAGAAAAAGCGACTTGTGGCCGTTTTTCGCATGACCGTTGCAGCGTCCCCGTGGTCGCGTGATCGAAATCCAGATGCTTGGCAACTGACTCGTATTTATGACGATCTGATGAGCCAAGTCAATGGGGAAGCCGGATTCATGTAACAATTGGGTTACTCACTTAACAACTGCAGTGATCCACTTAACAACAGTGGCAAGAAAAAGTCGTAAAACGGGGGCACGGCTCACCGAACAACACCCCCGTGCTCAGCAGTGCAAATCTTGGGCTCAATTGTGTCAAGGACTACCTGTCAGAGTGAACTCGTGGTTACTGCTTTCCACTGCTGTGATTGGCTGCCAGGCTCTTATTTTTTACACACACCTGCTTGTGTTTCCCCCACCCACCCACCCTTCCCAACATCCAGATGCGACAGCCAAGACAGCTCAGAAAGGGAGCTCATCCTGCAGATCAACAACCAGATCCGCGATCGCCAGAATGTTTTCTTCGACATGGAGGCCTATTTGCCGAAGAGGAACAGGTAGGCGTGATGCCTCCAAGCCCATCAGGAGCTGCACGCAGGGAGGTTATGCAGAGGGGTGTTATTACAAGAGAAACGGGTGTTTTTCGAACCCTCCCGTGGGACCCGGAGTCCTTTTAGCGGAAAGCAAAACCTGCCGTCGGGGGAGTTGAAAGCAACATGCCTCAGAGGCTTTCCAGAACCACCTTCAGCTCCGTCTCTAAATCCAGAGTTGGCACAACTGGAGAGGAACCAAAGATGTTTGGCGGTGGGAGGATACTGGCAGGGTTCAAAGAGCTTCTGGGCAGTGGCTGCTCAGAAGCTCATGTCCACCTTCACTTGAAACAATCCTAGCTGAGGATGGGCCCTCTACAGACCAACCCAGGTCATCCGTGGAGGGCAGGAGGCCCTCAACAAGCCAAGCCATAGAGGCGCTAAGAGGGAGAGTTGACGGGCCTACTTGTAGAAGGATTTCTGCGCCATTTGGCCACCCCTAGCTAAAGTTTTGTTGAGTCCCCATGTTGCTCCATAATGGGGGCTTTTGAGATTGGAGGGTCTCTTTCTTTCTGCTGTTTATTAAGGCAGCAATTATTTTTAATTTCTATTTATTAGTTAAGTTTCAGCTACCCAATTCCATCCAGAGTCATGGATTTGAAGTGGGCGGCCCTGTTTTTTAGTTTTAAAAAAATCAATTTATTTATTTATTTATTGGTTCGATTTATATGCCGCCCTTTTCCGGAGACTCAGGGCGGCTTACAATGCGTTAAGCAATAGCCTTCATACTTTTGTATATATCTGCTTAGTAGGGCTTTCGGCCCCCCCCAAGCGGTGTTCTTTTTTTATACAAAGTCATCTTATTGCTCCCACAATCCGGGTCCTCATTTTACCTGGAAGGCTGAGTCAACCTTGAGCCTGGTGAGATTCGAACTCGCAGTAATTGCAGGCAGCTGGCAGCTAAGTGCTACTTAACAGCACTTTATTCTGCTGCTCCACCAAGGCTCCTATTTAAAAATGCTTCTTTATTGGGTGGATCAAAGGGCGTTACAATTATCGCCCAGATGTAGTTGGGACTACAATTCCCACCGACCTTGACTTGCAATGCAGCTAGTTCTTGACTTAACGACCATAACCAAGCCCAAAATTAGGATTGTAATTCGTGCCGATTGTTAAGCAGTTCTCAAGGGACCACGACTCATTTTTTTGACCTTTCTGCTGCGGTTATGCCACAGTCGTTAAGCAAACACAGTTGTTGTTAAACGAGTCTCATCTCCCCCAATTGGATAATTTTTGCCAGAAATGTCAACTGATGCCTGATGTTTTCTACTGATGTGATTGTTATTTTTTTCCCCCACTTTCAGTCTGTACTTAAATCTGGTGTTGGGGAACGTTAATGTCACTCTCCTAAGCGACCAGGCCAAGTAAGTGAATTCTCTGCTATTTTAGATTATTTCTATATAGAGGAGTGGGAAATGGAAAAGACGGGAGGGCTTGCAAGCAAAGAACCTGGTTTCCACTCAATAACAGACTACGGTGACCAGTTTCCCCAGCCAGAATGAGCTAGGATGATGGGTACGGTGGATTGATATCTGTTGAGATCTGCAGTGGCTCCCTAGGTGGCTCAGTGGCTAAGACGCCGAGCTTGTCGATCAGAAAGGTCGGCGGTTCGAATCCCTAGTATAGGTTTCCTGTGTGAGCAGGAGGTTGGACTAAATGACCTCCAAGGTCCCTTCCAGCTCTGTTACTGTTACTTCGAGAAGGCTGATTCGCTAAGAGCTTCTTTCTGAGACTCTTGAATTGGTTACATCCTGTCTGTCCAAATGGGCTGCACCGGCTTATAGGTATCAATCCTGGATTGTGTAAACCAGGAATCGTGGTTTGTCAGAACAAGGCTGCAGTGCGCTCTGGACAAGGAATGGAGGAGGTGGCAAGGACAAGGCCCAGAATGCCAACTCTGGCTTTGCAAACGACATGTCTCTCTTCAAACCTCTTTCGTCCTAGGTTTGCCTACAAAGACGAATACGAAAAATTCAAACTCTATTTAACCATCATCCTGTTGCTTGGAGCAGTTGCTTGTCGGTTTGTTCTCCATTATCGGTAAGTTGACAAGCTCGGCAAACGGTTATCTCCTTGTTGATGTTTTAAATTGCAGCCATGGATTTTGAACCTGTACAATATCTGCACCGATCCCAGGTTTTTTTTATAGTTTTCTTTTTTTTAAAAAAAATTACGTACCTACGTTTATGTATATAAATATTATCCTGGGTATTCTGGTTTTTGGAGGGTGGGAAATAATCCCTGATTTTTTCCGCAGGGTCACTGATGAAGTGTTCAACTTCCTCTTGGTTTGGTATTACTGCACGCTGACGATAAGAGAAAGCATCCTCATCAGCAATGGATCAAGGTACTAGTCCTCAAGATGGTGGGGGAATTTTGACATCCACCCATCTTCCACTTGCCAGGGTTGAAATCTACTGTTCTGTGCTGCACTATAAAGCATAGGTAAAGGTAAAGGTTCCCTTTGCACATGTGTGCTAGTCGTTCCCGACTCTAGGGGGCGGTGCTCATCTCCGTTTCAAAGCCGAAGAGCCAGCGCTGTCCGAAGACGTCTCCGTGGTCATGTGGCCGGCATGACTCAACGTCAAAGGCACATGGAACACTGTTACCTCCCCACCAAAGGGGGTCTCTATTTTTCTACTTGCATTTTTTACCTGGTTTCAAACTGCTAGGTTGGCAGAAGCTGGGACAAGGAACGGGAGCTCACCCCGTTACGTGGCGCTAGGGATTCGAACCGCTGAACTGCCGACCTTTCAATCGACAAGCTCAGCGCCTTAGCCACTGAGCCACCACGTCCATAAAACATAACATGGCTTAAAAATGTGTCTTTTTTTATTCCAGGATTAAAGGCTGGTGGGTGTCTCATCATTACATTTCTACGTTCTTATCTGGCGTGATGCTAACGTGGTAAGCAGTTTTCCCCCCCCTATTTTTAATCCTTCAGATGGCAGACCAGCCTTAGAGATTTTTGGATCATCAAAAGAGAATTGAGTCCGTTGAATTATTTTAACAGTTATTCCAGTTTTCTGTGTTCTCCTGGTTTTGGCTGAATATCATAATCTGTTCTATCTGGGTTGGTTCAGTTTTGGTTGGTCTAGGCCAGAGGTCTTCAAACTCAACAGCTTTAAGACTTGTGGACTTCAACTCCCAGAATTCTCCAGCCAGCATAGCATAGTTTGAAGATCTCTGGTCTAGGCCAGGAGTGTCCAACTTTGGCAACTTTAAGACTTGTGGACTTTTGTTGTTGTTGTTGTTTGGCACCTGGGTGTTATACATTTTAATACAGATATAACTAGTAATATTAATTAATTAATTTACTACATTCATCCAGCCTACCGGTATGTATTTCTAATAATAGTACACATTTATATTAAGTTATAATCTTTCTATAGGGAGGCGGTGGCTCAGTGGCTAAGATGCTGAGCTTGTCGATCGAAAGGTCGGCAATTCAGCGGTTCGAATCCCTAGCACCGCGTAACGGGTTTTTTTCCCCCCTTTTCTTTCCTGTTTCCACAGGCCAGAGGGTCTCATGTACCAAATGTTTCGGAACCAGTTTTTATCTTTCTCCATTTTTCAGAGTAAGTAAATAGACGTAGCGGATCCACATGAAAATGTGGAACTTTGAGGGAAGCCAGGTCCGTGCGGCATACGGTAGCAAAATCGAGGTCAGAAATTTTGGTCACGTGACTGCAAGGAATGCTGCAGTGGTCATATGTGCGAGGACCGATCTTTAGTCACTTTTTTCAGCACGGTCATAACTTGAAATGCTCGTAAGTCAAGCACTATCTGTAGGCCCAGGTGAAAATCACGGGAGGTTAATAAATTACAGGCTCAATTCCTTTTCTTCTTCTTCTTCTTCTTCTTCTTCTTCTTCTTCTTCTTCTTCTTCTTCTTCTTCTTCTTCTTTCCTTTCCAGGCTGTGTCCAGTTCCTTCAATATTATTACCAAAGTGGCTGCCTTTATCGACTTCGTGCCCTGGGGAAAAGGAACCACTTGGATCTCACAGTGGGTAAGTGTCGTGCCCGTATTTAGGCACTCTGATTTGTTTGGAGACTTTTAGTTTTCCAGTTTTTGGATCAGGGCTCTCCCCAATCCGTGGAAAATACCTAGAAACAGGTATTTTCAATCACGCGGCTTCACAAGTGATCCCATCTGTTGTTTCTGTCTTGGTTGCAACTTAATATTGCGTTAAAAAGTGTTCTGACCCGGCTCCCCAAACACGACAAACCTGAAGTGAAATCAAAAGATTCCTTTATTAAGAGCGCCGGCAGCCCCGGCAAAAAGTTTCTCTCTCACCGCAGGCTAACAAGTCAGTCTGGCAGGGAAATGAATAGATGTCTGCCACATCTATTCATCTCCAACCCCTGCCTTTTATCCCCAGAGCTCGGGTGGGACTTCGGTAGCAGAGGTGGCTTTTCCGTCCCAAGGATCAGCCCATAGATTTCCACTGCTCTCCTCTCCTCTGCCTTCTGTGTATCCACGCTTCAGGCACTGGACCCAGATATTCCTCCTCTTCCTCATCAGCCACCTCAGACCTGGGGGTTGTTGACTCTCCATCTGAGGGCTGACGGACGGCCCAGGCTCCTCCCCTGTCTCTCCCTCTCTGACAGCTCCATTCCCCCTTCCCCCCTTGGAGCTCTCAGGTTGCCTTGATGCTGATCCTGACTCCCACCCCTCTTCCTCTGAGTTGGCTGCTGGAGGAGCCGGCGGCCGACAGGCCACAACAGAAGGTTTCAAGAGAGACATTTGGAACCCAAATCTCCCACCAATAATCTGTTTCCATCGGTTTTGAAATAAATTCTTTTTTTGTTTGTTTGTTTGCTCTTTAGTGGACGGCATCTCTCGTGTCCATTAGAAACTGTTTCCCTCGTAACAGAATCGGATAAAAAATGCTGTGTGGGCTGTTTAATTTGACTGCGATTGTTTTGATCTTTTGATAGAGGGGTTTCAGTCCTGGATGTGGCGAGGATTGACGTTTCTCCTCCCTTTTCTGTTCTTTGGACAGGTAAGTTGGATACCACGTTCTTTGCAGATATATTTGTTAGATATACAGGCAGTCCTGGACTTAATGACTACAATTGTCAATAATTATCTTGTGATAAATACGGTTCGTAAAGCTCTTCTCGGTTTCTCTTGCTTCCAATCATGGCTCAGATCTCTGCGAGTAGAACCCTGTTTCTAAATTTTCCTCTCTTTCACCCCCACCCCCACCCCCACCCCTTCCCTCTGCTTAAGTTTTGGCAGCTCTACAACGCGATCACCCTTTTTGAACTGTCCAGGCACGAGCAATGTAAAGAATGGCAAGTAAGTGTTTTTCGGGTTCAAAATAATTTTTTACTCTAGCGGAGAAAAGGCTACACGGGCCGGTTGAGAAACCTAGAAACGGAACACAAAGAGTTGAGAGGAATGTGGTTTGATATTTGTGAAGATCTGGAGTTGTCCACAGCTGAAAATGGAAGTTTTCTGAACGTTCGGGGATCATTTTTCATCCCAACCGAAGTCGGAGATCTCGTCAACTTGAATCTTACGCTGCTCTTCCTTTCTTGTGCAACATTTTTGAGCAGTATGGCTGAGTCAACGGCCGAACCCTATGCACTTAGAGGCAATCGGTAGTTCTACTTAAGCAGCTCAGTTGCTTCTCAAGATGAGTAATAGCCGGGAGGGATGCTTTCCTTATTCAATTAATCCACCATAATCAGAAATCGCTGCACGGAGAACAAAGAGAAATCTTCTTTGATCCACCGTAAATGAACAATGGCCAGCTCCTGTTAGTTATTAGTTATACACCATCCCTTAAAATGCTTTCTTAATCTGATGCCTGCAGATTTCTTGCTAGGAGTTAGGATTCTTGATTCTGACCCATTAAGAGGACAACTTTGCTCCTCATACTTTTCCAGCATGATGTTTTCCCCCATTAATTGTCACGTCTACCCTCCAAAGTGGGTATCTCTCTATGCGGGTGCATGATCTCTCTCGTCTTCCTCCCTGTCTTCTCCAGGTTTCAGTCCTGGGTCTGACATTTCTTATCCTCTTCCTCGGAAACTTCCTGACCACTCTGAAAGTGGTCCATACAAAATTGCAGAAGAACAAAACCAAGAAGTTGTGAAAGAGGACGACTGAACCGGTGGGCAGGACCAGTCGGCGTGGGATGGAGTCCTGGTTCGTGGTGAACCTTCTCTGCATGTGTTCCAGCTAGTTCTCCAGCTTCCTGACCGGCCCGCCGCTAAGCGAAGCCCTGGAGGAAATTCCACTCGACGTCCTGTTGCGTCCTTCAGAACTGACTGATTGGTCAATGCTGCTGTCTTCCTACCAATGAATGACCTGTTTATATATTTATACTGAATGCAAGATCCCAAATTTGGGGGAGCCATAATGTTGGCCCTCTCTGGGAGGGACATGGATGGGGAGTCTTTTTTTTAAGGAGATAGAATTTTTCTGGAATAAAGCGAGCTTTAATTGTGCTGCTGTTTGACATGCCAGGGTTGGGGAAATCTTTCTGCCTCTTAAGGCCTCCAATCCAGAGAGTTTCTTAGAAGTTTGCAGAGTTGCAATTGCTTGAATAGGTGCCCCACATCTCTCTCTTTGCCGTCACTTGTGGGAGGGCAAAATTATGTGAATGTTGGCTTCGGATGCTCAGGCTGTTTTTATGATATAGGCGGGAGTCTCCATTCTTCCTTTTAGCCTTTATTTCAGCCAAATTCTTTAGCAAGGATGGGAGATGAGAAATTACAAAATCATCTTGCAGCTCAGGAGGGCTGTGGGGGGGGGGGGGGGGGGGGGGGGGGGAAATCACAATTTGTTCCTGGCTTTGTTCACCCAAAGATTGCAATGATGATTTCCCTATTCTTCCCTTGAAATTTCTTAGCGCTTCAAGGGGCAGGAAATGGCAAAGAAAGAACAGCTCCAGAGGGGTGTCCCCCCCCCCACCATGATTCTGTAACATAATTTTAAGCTGTAGGATGTGTTTATTGTGAGGCCTTTTCAGGATTAGTTGTGAAGAATTTTTGGAGAATGTGGATCACTTAGTATTCCTAGTTTTCCTGCCCACAGAGGCTAAATTCTCTGCTGAAGAGAGCCCTGGAAATGACAGGTGCAAGCTGGAATCCAAGGCAAAACTCTTCTCTGCTTTGATGCATGCTGTGTGCACCCAGGTAAAATTCTGCTGATTAAAATCTGAGTTATTTGGTGTATGATATCAACTGATTTTTCCCCTGGGTAAATCAACTGATCCGATAACCGTAGATTTAGAAATGATAACCCATTAACAGCCGGGTCCTCTTATTTATAACCAGTATTGTAGCTTAATGAAACATCCACTCCCTTCTCCATTAGTACAAATAATTTATCCTTTTGGTTAAGGTTTTTATTTTTCTATTAAAATTAAAAACAATATTTTAAAGTACAGTTCAGAGCAATACAAAGACATGGAAAATTGGCATAACGAGTCCAACTGTCAACTAGAAATAGTTTAAAGGCACAGCACCAGGTATAAAGGCATATTTCGAGGTAGCTGTTCCTTATGAAATAGTAAAGAAATCTATATAGGCACAAAAAGCAGAGAAAATTGTGAGTCATTTCTGGTTGAATCTCCCAATTGAATTGGGGTTTACTATACCTAAGTAACAAATCTCAGCCATACTATATTTTAACTACTAACCTATTGGACTGTCTATTTTTATCTCGCTTACTACAAAAGGAAGGATGACGTTACATTCATACATCATACTGAATGATGGTTTATTTTAACTAAAGGTGGCTGAAAAAGCACACTCGGCTAAGTTAATGGCAACCTTAAGTCATAAACCACAGTCTGCAAGCTATAGCGTGACACATGGAAACGGTGCATTAAATCAGCATTTCTCAACCATGGCGACATGAAGATGCGGAGACTTCAACTCCCAGAGTGCTGACTGGGGAATTCTGGGAGTTGAAGTCCAGAGATCTTCACACTGCCACGGTTGAGAAATATTGCATTAAATCAAAAATAGAGCAAACTATGCTTTAGCCTTTAGGTATGTTATGCAACTCCAGCGTGCACCTTGAAAAGTTTATTGAAAAAGGACTTCCTTCATTTAGGTAATACCGCTATGATGTAAGAAGCTTTTTTTTAAATGGTTTTTTTTAAATGGCAAGTAGCAAAGTGATCTTCTAGAAATAAAAAAAGACCTGGGAAAGGAAGTGCTGCTTCCTAGTGAAACTTCTCGCCACTGGATGCAAAAGCAGAAATTAATAGAGAACAAGTTTCTCCTCCTCTTACAATCCAAATGAAAAGTCGCTTTTCAAGTCCAGATAGAAACCTACAAATGCTTCCTTGGATATCATGGATATCAACTGTCTTCCTCTGTCCAGTTTCACGTCGTCATAAGAGGACGCAAGGTCTTGATTTCTTCTGACGTTTGGCCTTCTTGATGGCGTTCAAAGCTATGCTAGCCGCTTCTCTGAAAATGGGTTCAATGTTTTCTCGAAACTTGGCTGAACACTCGAGGTACACGCTGGCACCGATCTGGCAACAGGCTTCTTCACCCTGCAAAAGGAGAATACCCACAGAAGCCTTAAGCAATGGGCATCAACAGCAAGCAGCAAGGTCAACTGGTTGATGGCTTACAGATTTTTCATGCTGCTTTGGGGAAGCTGATGGTGAGGAGGGCTACTGACTCGGAGGACATGGGGGTCCCAAGGAGCTGTGTGCTCTACTGTGCCCCATCTTAAAAGCTGAGCGTTGTAAGATCGAATATATCTACTTCGATTTCATCGCACAAGATGGGCAAATGGAGTTGCCTGTGGAGCTGGCAGCGGAGTCAGACAGTGAGGAGGTTGGGGGGGGAACATGGGCCAGTTCTGGAGTCTGGAGAAGGCCCGGACGAGGGCTCAGCATCAGAGGCAGAGATGGGGCCAGGGCTATCTGGGAGTGATACGCGGACTCTGGAGCCTCCAGAGTTGGACAGCAGAGGAGGAGCCTGTTCCTAGTACATGCATGCACAGAGCTGCCAGAAGGCAAGAGCAGCTAAAGCAAAAGGGACCACTCGGGAGTAAGGCCTGGAGATGATTGGCCCCTCCCATAAGGCACGTGGGCCCTTTGTAGGAAAGCAATGTTGTTAATTCTGTTCCCAGTTGATATCTCTGTTTGATTCTGGATTCCGTGTAGCTTTGCCAAGTAGGTCTTTGGCAGCGTGTCAAGGGAGATAAAGGTTGGTGGTTATCCGGAAGGACTTCTCCCGAAGGACTTTTTGCAACTAATTGGGACTCAGCTGTGAATGAACGTAATTCACAGGTCATTGCAATAAAAGAGGTTTTTGGGACTACTCGTGTGTTTTAATGACTCAGGAAGCCTTGGGCACAACATCGCCTAGCCTCCTAAGGGTCTATGGAAATTCTCAAATCATCCAGGTCATGGTTGTACCCAAAGGTGTTTTTCAGAAAGGCAACTTGGCTTTCTTGGTTTTTTTTTTTCCTTGAAAATGTTTTTGTTTTCAAGGGGAAAAAAACCTTGAAAGAAGCAGAAGCAGAAGTGAAGGAGCTTCTTGGAAGAGAAGTGAAACTTTCTCAAGGAAAAACCCAAGAATGTCAGTTGCCTTTTGGAAAAGGACCTTTTGGGATAGCCTCCTTCAGTCTAAACCAAATCATTTTGTGGCTCAGTGCATTGTGTGTCACTTGGTCATTAAGTACTTTTTTATGCTGGGTCAGGCAGCAAATTCACCTCTCCGTCTTACACCTTCGATCATATTGCTGTCCTGGTGAGAAACGGTCTTCACACGAATGCAGACAGACCTAAAGCTTTGGTTATGACTGATGCCTCCTCAACTGATCCAATGTTGCTCGAAAGCACAGGTGACCTGAATTTAATGGATTATACTTGAAGAAAGAGATAAGTTGCTTGCTCTCTTTACCTGCTTGTAAGTGATCGGTTCCTGTTGAGCAGAACGGAGCTTTTTGAGGTGTTCTTTGTCTTTCCGGAGATCAGTTTTACAACCCACCAAGAGGATGGGGATTCCGCGGCAGAAGTGGTTAACTTCCTGGATCCACTGTTGGGGAACAAAGCATGGACTTTACTAGACGAGCTCGAACAGAATAGGAGTATGTGATGTGCTAAGCTGTGGTTTGCAAGAACTGTGACTTGTTAGAAGCCTTCTGATTTTCCTGGTTTCTCCTCTCTTGTCTTGAAGGCTGAGAGTTAGACTAACGCTGACCGGTGTAGCTTTGGAAATACCAGAATTACATATGCTAAATTATAGTTTCTTCAATAAGCTGCAACTGGTTTGATTTGTAGTTTATGCAAACCCTTAAATTATGGCTGACAAGCTACAGTGACGGCACACTCAGTTGTCACCAAACCAAGTGGAGAAAGCTCCAGATCATATGTGCACCAAAAGACTTCTATATAGCTGCTTCACGAAGAGGTAACTATAGAGAAGAAAATTATGATTCTTTCACGTTTTAATTCTAAAGACCTCTTACCTTAATTAATACATTATCAAAGCTAAAAGGATTCATGACATCATAGCAGATCAAAACCACATGAGTGCTTTGGTACGAGAGTGGCCGTAAGCGATCATAATCTTCTTGTCCTAAAAGGAAGAAATTACCGAATACATTTAGGTATGTTTCTACATATGTATGTATATCTTACTTGCTTGCTCTGTTCTTGCTTGGTCTGTTTTTTACAATAATGTGGAGCAGGAAAACTCCAAATGGACAGTGTTTTCAATATGCCAAGCAAGATACGTTCTGATAATATTCCTAATTTGCACCACAGGGATTACCTAAACCAGGGGTCTGCAACCTTAAACACTCAAAGAGCCATTTGGACCCATTTCCCACAGAAAAGAAAACACCGGGAGCCACAAAACCTGGGTGGGCCTGGCCAACTCTATGTCATTCACTTCTACCAGTCACATGACCCCTCCCTAGCCACGCCTACCCAAATGGTCATTAGGGCAGAGAACTGGTTGTTAAACATAAACCACAAAATCCTATTGACATCTCTCTCTCTCCCCCTCCCTCCCCTCTTTCTCTCCCTCTCTCTCACCCCTCTCTCTGCATCTCTCTGTCTCTGCCCTGGCTGCTTCTCCATCCCCTGCCATCGCCCTTACCTTCTCAGGCCAGGCGAGGAATGACTGGGAGGGGAAGACGAGGGGTGAAGCCAGCCAGTGGTGGGCTCACCCGACAGGGAGCCACAGCAGAGGGCCCAAAGAGCCGCATGCAGCTCCAGAGCCGCAGGTTGATGACACCTGACCTTAGGAACACCTAACTTGGCTACCTTTTGATAAACTAACATGTTTTTTTAAAAAAAAAGCAAAATCAAGATGAATATTACCTGCAGTATCATACAAATGTAAGATGACTTCTTTTTTCCCCACAATGACATTGGTTGTGTATTTTTCAAAGACAGAAGGGGCATATTGCTGTCCGGAAGTGGAAAATGAGTGTTATTAGTATACATTGTCAAGTTTCACAGTTCCTCCCAGAGTGTTTTACAACTTTATATTTCCCTTCTGCAAAAATAGCCACAAAAGTTTCCAAATGTTTAAGTGATGGCAACCACATGCATTTAATCTGTTTTTAAAACTTTTTTTTAAAAAAAACTGCCTTAAAACTCTTTTAAAAACTGTTAAAAATTTGTTTAGGGACTTTTTAAGGATAGCAGACTGAGCCTGGACTGTGGATAGCTTGTTTCTTTGCCTCCCATTCTGAGGAAGAGCAGCAGATACATAAAACATAGAAAACTGATGGGCAGCAAAAGAACTACCTGTCCAAACATACTCAATAAATCCAAATGCCTGAAATAGTCATTGTGTTGGACTAAGACATAGAATAGAATAGAATAGAATAGAATAGAATAGAATAGAATAGAAT
>WNWU01000081.1:718288-731287 GCA_012654045.1 Ptyas mucosa
AGAATAGAATAGAATAGAATAGAATAGAATAGAATAGAATAGAATAGGAGTAACAGAGTTGGAAGGAACCTTGGAGGTCTTCCAGGCAGGAAACCCTACACCAGACAAATGGTTATCCAACATCTTCTTAAAAATTTCCAGTGTTGGAGCATTCACAACTTCTGGAGGCGAGTTGTTCCACCAATTAATTGTTCTCACTGTCAGGAAATTTCTCCTTAGTTCTAAATTGCTTCTCTCCTTGATGAGTTTCCACCCATTGCTTCTTGTTCTACCCTCAAGTGCTTTGGAGAATAGCTTGACTCCCTCTTCTTTGGGGCAACCCCTGAGATATTGGAAGACTGCTATCATGTCACCCCGGTCCTCCTTTTCATCAAACTAGACATACCCAGTTCCTGCAACCGTTCTTCATGTTTTAGCCTCCAGTCCCCTAATCATCTTGGTTGCTCTTCTCTGCACTCTTTCTAGAGTCTCAACATCTTTTTTACATCGTGGTGACCAAAACTGGATGCAGTATGCAGTGTGGCCTTACCAAGGCATTATAAAGTGGCATTAATACTTATTTATTTATTTATTTTGTTGCATTTCTATGCTGCCCAACTCCCAAGGGACTCTGGGCGGCTTACAACAGAGAATAAAACAATGCAACAATATCCCATACAAAAGTTAAAAGAAGACATTAAAACATTAAAACACATACACTTCACGTGATCTTGATTCTATCCCTCTGTTTATGCAGCCCAGAACTGTGTTGGCTTTTTTGGCAGCTGCTGCACACTGCTGGCTCATATCTAAATGGTTGTCCACTAGGACTCCAAGATCCCTCTCACAGTTACTACTATTGAGCAAGGTACCACCTATACTGTACCTGTGCATTTTGGTTTTTTTCCCCTAAATGTAGAACCTTACTTTTTTCACTATTGAATTTCATTTTGTTAGATAGCACCCAATGTTCAAGATCCTTCTGTGCCTTGAGCCTATCTTCTGGAGTGTTGGCTATTCCTGCCAGCTTGGTGTCCTCTGCAAATTTGATGAGTTCCCCATCTATCCCCTCATCCAAGTCATTGATGAAGATCTACAGACCTTCGCAAAGACTAAGCCTTATTGTTTTTTTTCTTGTTTTGAGCTGCATCTAGGATGTGGCATACCACAGACCTCTAGATATCCTGTCTGACTTCTGCCTCTTGGTCCAGGAGTTCTTTTAAGTAGAACACACACATGTGTGTGGATTTCTGCAAATGTTCCAAGTAGCAATCCCGGAAGTAAAGGCAGATTTCTGCAAGAACCGGATTCTGCCGTGGATTTCAGTCCCATGCATACCTATGCATTGCTGAGCTCATTGGAACTAGACTTGCGTTAATGCTAGTATCCAATTCAGATTTGCTATGGGGCCACATTGATTGCAGAAGCATTTATTCATGGAGATAGCAAGGTGTCCTCAGAGCCATGTGCAGAAAATTTAATTGCCTCTGAGGCCATCAAGGATGTGCAATCCCCAAACTTTTAAATCTGCGATAACTAAAGCAGTAACGGGAAGTCCATCACTCATGCATCCTGTTGCCAGCTACGTAGATGTTGAGATGTTTCTTAAGATTGAACCACCAAGGGAAACATTTTGCCCCATTTTAGTAATTTCCACGTCGTTTGGCTTGTGTCGTGTGTAGCGATAAGGCAAGCCTTTTCGCTTCATTGAAAGCAATTTTGTCCACTCTCATCAAGTCAACAAACATGAGGGAGGCATGCTGTTGGCCTAACGGGGGACAAAGATGGAACCCCTCCAAATGAGACTCCGATGGCTCTTATTTTCTTTTTAAATAAAAAGAAATCGAGGCTTTATTTCCTGTCTTTTAAGTTTTTCTTTTAAGTTTGTTTGTTTATTTATATGTTTCCTTTCTTGTTTATTTTGATTCATTTTGAGATGGAGTCAAGACAAGGTTGCCATTTCCAGGGCACTGAACCCTTAGGCCATCCTGGCAAGGACACAGGCAGTAACACACTATCAAGCCCATCATCCCCAGCCGTGTCGGACTTGCACATCTGGACTGATTTTATGTCCACTACTGGCCAAGAATTTCCTCCTGAGGAGAATATTGCCAGAGGAAGGTGCTACAAATGGCACCTTTGCCAAAATCAGGAACCCTCCAGAGGTGTCAGAATGAGGGGATTCTGGGATCCGCCATTAGGGGGGGAAGAATCCCTTTCTGAGCGACCCCCACTCTCAATAGAGGGAAATGCCGCCCTTTTCTCTTTTTTTTTTCCCCTCATGGGATTACAGGAGCCTCCCCTGAAGGAAGCTTCCAGACCTTCTAGAAGCTTCCCGCGCGGAGATTCGGGAACGGGGAGCTTCCCGCGCGGCGCGAGCTGAGGAGGGGGCCGAGCGAGCCCTGATTGGCTGAGAGGGTCTATAAAAGCCGGCGCTCACCTCGGGAAAAGCGCCTTTGGCGTGTACCAAAAGGAGCGAAGTCTTTCCGCAGCCGCCGTCGCCCACTACCACCGCCTTCAGCTCGGTCTTCAAGCCCTTCTTCGGCTCGCTGGCTTCCCGGCTGCCGGGTCCCGAGCTGTTCCTCTCGGCCATGGACTAGCGCGGCCGCCGCTGCCTCGAAAAGACCCGCTTCTCGGGCGAGAGTGGAAGAGAGGCGGCGGAGGCCTCGCCTCCTTCCTCCTCCCTGCGGCTTCGGAAGGCGGCGAGTCTCCGCCGCCAGTTTCCCTATAAAGCGGCGAGGGAGGGTCGAAGCCGCCTTGGCCCCTCTGCATCGACCCAACCCGGGGCATGAAAAGAGCTTTTTTTCCCCGACTGGCCGCTTGGATACCCCAACGCGGGTTCTCTTTTTGCCCGGGTTGGATGCAGGATGGATCATTTTAGAGCCAGTTTGTGGCTTAGAAAGCAGGAGGGTGAGAGTTCTAGTTCTTCAGGCAGGAAAACCAGCCCAGCCCACCTTGCAGGATTGTTGTGGGGAAAATAGGGAGCATTACACATGATGGTCGCCTTGGATCACTTACCAAGAAATGAGAGAAAAATTAAAAATGAGGTTAAGCGTACAGAGGGTTCTTCAACTGGGTGCCCTCCAAGTTACATCATCCCCAAAGAAGTTGCACAGGTTTTGGCCCCTGTACACACCACCACTGTATTACATTATATCATGGCCAGCTAGTTGGGGCGGATGGGCATTGTAATCCTGGCTTGGAGAACACAGCCCCAATTAGGTTGATGTGACATCAATTACAGGTAGTCCTCCACTTACAACTACAGCCAAGCCCAAAATTTCTGTTGCTGGGTGAGACTTGAGTTTTGCCCCATTACACAACTTGCCATACTTGTTAAGTGACTGCAGTTAGTAACAGTTCTTAAGTGAATCTGGCTTCCCCATTGACTTCGCCTGTCACAAAAGGTGATTGACGGTGACCCTAGGAAACTGCAACTCTCAAAAATATGAGTCAGTTGTCAAGCAGCTGAATTTTGATCACATGACAGTCTCCGGAGAAGGGCAGCATATAAACCGAACCAATAAATACAATAAATAAAAAGACCATGGGATGCTGGAACAGTTAATTGAAAAAAACACGATCATAGGACACTTCTCAGTGCCATTGTAACTCTGAAAGTCACTAAGTGAACTTGTAATTCGAGGATTTCCTGTATTTAGCAGCATCAATTGTGCCTATGGGGGTTTCCAGCGTCATCTTCACTTTGTCCTGATGGATCCCAAGCCAAGTTTAAGGCTGTTTTTATAAACGCAACAAACTGCCTTGGAAGCCCTTTATGCAAACAAAAATATATATTGAGGTTTCCATAATGACTAAGATCTTGTCGCTACAACACTTTTGGTTCATCTTCTGGGGTATTTTATTCTTACCTGGAAGTTGTTTCTTGCCTCCTTTCCATTAAGAAGATATGCAAAATACAGGATGGTCTTTGGGTTTTAAATAGGATTTGGAGTACTGTACAGTGCAAGCACCTTGTGTGTGTAAAAGATGCTCCCTATATTTGTATTCTTCCTCCAATCAGCTTAAAGATAGTCTATTTTTTGGCACACATGCAAGGAGGGAGGAAGTATCTCTGAATCTTTGGCCTGCCTTTTGAAGTCTCACTTTGGGATTAAGAAATAAACACCCACGCTAAAAAGTATTACAGACGGCAAAGTCATTTTCAGCAAATACTGTTTTATTTTTGTCTCGCACCATTTGTGCTTATGGTATTTCAACACACATTTTTACATTTTTAAGTACAAGTGTAGTGAGTTGGCTCTGCAGATAAATTGGGAGCCGCGTCCCACTATCCAGTTTAGCAGTTCTAAACATTTTTTTTAAAGCTCTCAACAGGTGGCAGCACCTTGCCTGGCAACATCCATGGATGTTGGCTTGGATGTCCATGAAGTCACCATTAACAGGAGGCCATTTTTCTTCCTGTAGCTACTTTGTGTCACCACTAGATGGCCCTCTAGGCCAAAAAAAAAAAACCCCACCACTCATGGAAGTTTGCTGTGACAGTAAACGGAAGGGGAAATTGCTACCAGTCCAAAAAGCAAAAAGGCGGATGGCGGAGGAAGACGTCAGCTGACCCGAAAGCACAAGCAAGCAATGTCTTCTCTTCCACAGGGCTTTGGACCTGTGTTCTTTGAATGAGCCTCGCCGAGCAAATCACGTCTGAAACCTGGGTAATTTCACAAAGCTTGTAATATTTATGAAAAATCCATTCAGCTCATGGCACACTAGCTATAATTAGGAGGTGGGATCAAGTTCATGGAAAACAAAAGGCAGAAGTAACGTCTGACTGGTATTTACCATAGTTGATGCAATGCTTGTAACTGACTTTTCTTGAAAAAATATTACAAGTCACTGTACTTTAAATCACATTTTTTTCCTTTCTGGGATTGGGAACAATATGTTCTGTGCCTTTGTTTTATCTGCATAATTACCTTGTGTTTTAAACTAACTTCTGGTTCTTAAATGCTGCCTTTGTTTCCTATCCTCTTCCTAAAAGGAAGCTAGGGCGTAGTTTTGCATTATTTTTAAATAATTAGTGCAGTATACATTTCTGGCATTCATTTATAGTTCGACTACTAATTACAAAACCTCTCAGCCATGAGCACGCCAGTTTTGTACTCTACTGGTGGGTGGGTGGAGTTCTACTATATGTGTAATATACAACTTGTCCACTCCGTAGTAAACACGGAAACGGGAAGAAACCACATCTCCTGTAAAATGAGAAACATTCTTCCTCTTTCTCTAAGCCTAGCATGAGTTAGCACTGCAACTAATAGCAAAACTGCCCTCTTTTAACTAAGTTTTACATTCTCCCTTTAATTTAGCATCCTCAAAAACATGATATTGGCTGAAGTCAATTTACAGAAACAGTAAGTACAATAAACCTTATTTTTGTATAAATTGGTTCACCTGGTGTTGCAAGGTTTCATTGCTCTACCTTCCAGGTTTCATGTTACAGGATTATCTTTTTCCTCTATTGCATGCTGACATTTGTTCAAAATGTGTAACCCAATGAACTGAAGTATGCCCCAAAATGACGGAGATTAGTGATGGCAGTACTCTAATCTAGCACTGTAGCTTTGAAGCATTTATGGAGCTGCTGCTTGAATACGTTTTTATCTGGGAAAACATTGAAATAAACACAAGACTAATCACTTATTTAACACTTTACTCAAGAAGACCAGACAAAAAGTTCCTTTTTTAAGTTGAAAAAAAAAAAAGGTCTAAATTAAAGATGTGTTCAAATATTAAGCAAGCTTAGGGAAATAACAAACAAACATATGACACGTTAACCAGGTCACTTAGACCTAGAAGCATTTGCACAACATTCCAAGCTTGCTTAGTGATTACAGGTTAAGCCATAAAGAACAAGGTTTTGCTCATTCAAATCATTTATTTTATTATTCAGTGTATTACATGAATCAAAAAAATAGGTATATTCAGTAATCAAGTGTCTTAAGCAAATCTAGCCTTCAGTGGCCATCACGTAGATTTGTCATTTTCTGTGGCCGAGGCCAATGTCCTTGAATATTCTACTAATAGCCAATAATCCTATTGAGAGCCCATCCACACTATGTGATAGAGATTCGCACTGCTAGCGGCTGCATTTTGAATACTTGAAAATAACCATTTTACCGGAGCAGTCAGTAAGTGGGTTGAACTTCAGTTTGTCCCATGAACCGAATGAGTTTATTTTGGCCCAGGAAAAATTTCTAAATTCACACACCATATCGATCCAGGTTTGATTTTAGCTTAGCGTGTGATTTAGAACTTCGCACAATGGGAAGCCACCTATGGTTTTCCCATAAAACTCAAACCCAATTTCTACTGAAAGTGATACATTAGAATTCAGCCCTGAAACCGCACGTGCACAAAATACACCACACGTCATTTTCAATACTATCCAGAGCACATGTCATCCAGCTATTTGAAGGCATAACAAAAAATGAAGCTATCGTTGCCCGTCATAAAGTAGAAGCAGAGCCTCCAGCTCCTCGTGTTTAAGCAACTTGAATTATGCTACTTCCTCAACCGTCTCTTAGTGTTGGCAAGACAAACATAACTAAAGCTGGCCTTTTGAGGAAGAGCATAGTCTGCTTCTGAACTTGATGTTTTGCAGTCTGACTTTACAGAACTTTAACCAGTAGGCACGTATTTATGCAACATGTCCTAATATTTTTGCCTTAAAGGAGTGGCATTAATCACCAAGGCAATTATTCAAAGGTAATGTGATCCAAATGGCACTTGCTGTTCTCGGATTACCTTTGCCACTAATATACCAACTAGAAGCACTCTCTGGAGGATGGACGAACAGTTTTATTTTGTCTAACCATTTGTCAGAAGCACACAATTAAAGAATCAGCTGACTCTTATTGGGATAATGTTATGTCTGTGTGCTTAGGCTTATCAAAGCTACCAAATTTAGCAACATTAGCAAAGCTAAAACTAACGCAGTCCTTTTGCCAAGCTCTAACAGTGCCATATTCCTTGCCCAAATCCTCAGTAGGGTATCCACACAAACAGTTCCTGGGTTAGATTGCCCAGGGTTGCCTAGTCCGGCATCGGGCACTTGAGAGCAGTTCAGAAAAGGAGGTGAAATACAGGCCAGTGCATCCTAGCAACTGCTCCTTAATAGGATACGGTGACAAGATCTGCACCTCAGCCACGATTGGCCGAACGAGCCACAGCAGATCAGACTGATATATAATATTTAATCAAGACCAGACAGATCAAATTATGGCATAGCACAATATGTGAACAAGACTGGGTTCAAATAACACATTAACCTTGCTTTTCTATGGCCTGCTGAATAGGCAACTGGCTGCATATACAAGACAAACTGACTTGCACACCGCCCAGCAGTGGCTTCGTAAACACCATTAAGACCGAAACTGAGCCAATCACATGATGAATGTGGAGATTCTGTTTTGCTCCTTATGGCCAAGAGCAGCTTAACCTTACTCCATAGAGTATCCTTCTTTTATGTAAGCTCCTACCGCATTCCTCCATTTCTCTTCCCTACCATATGCGTTCACACTAGGAAGATTGGAAGCCAATCCTGGTTGTTGTTTTTTTTGCTTAATCTCTTTCTGCCGCTTGAAGGTCCCCTTATAACTGCCTAAACAGCCCCCTTCAGCCACTTTCTTCCTCTGCTGGAGAAAGGTTTAAAGTTTAAAGGAAAAAAAAGCATTCAACTAGACCTTGCTCGGGACAAAGAGCCATTCAGAAAGTGCAAACATTTCATAAAACTGCCCCTCTGTACTCAGTCTTCTGGCTCACAAAAATGGGTGGAGTCTTGGCTGTCTAAATATACAACAAAACAGGAAGCGGGCCAGGAGGCTTGCTTGTAAGAACTTGCTCTCACACAGCTTATTCCCCAATGTTTGAGTGAAATTAGTTCGGTTAGTTTGCACGCTGGCCTCAATTCAGACTTTTTCTCGTCCTACACAGACATTGAACCATTTGGTCTAGAAAAACATAGAATTCCTACCTCTAAACTAATTTAACTTGGAAGTCTTTAGAAACACTGGGAACGATGTGCATTTCTGCACATCAAGCCTTCTCCAAGGACAGTTCAAAAGGACTGACGTGAAACACCCTTGAAACTGACATACATTGAAATATCACTGCTTATTGGGTAAACTGATAAAACAGGCAAGCCATTTCTCCACGAATTCAGTGCAAATCACCCTCTCGAGGCAATTTAACAAACTTGACAGCCAACACAAGTCTTCACTAGCTGCATAAATATCCTGAACAAATTCCGAAAGTCTTGCTTTGTTCAACCAAAGACTCAGTCTTAGAGCCTTCGACGCAGCCACTCTGTTGAAATTTTAAAATAAACGGTCTAGTATCAAGAAATCCCAAATTAGGACACAACAATGTAGTACTTAATCTAAGCACTTCAGTCAAGGAGGAAGACCAGGCATTCCATTGTGTCTTAAGTCAGTATCACAACTATTCACGCAAGCTGCAAACATTTTAGTTTATATCTTACCTCAGCCTTGAAATCATGGGATTAAGTTCTACATAAAATTCTCTATGTATTCCAGCCTTGCCTTCACACCTATCTACAGCATGGGGGGAAAAAACCTATGCAACTGTATATAGAACAATGGTAAAGGAAATATAGGCGGATTGCTTGGAAAACCTGCAATACTCTAGCCCAGTTGCAAAAGACGTGGAAGCTGAAAAGTAGCCATTGCACAGTGACCTACATTAGGCTCAGCGCGATGGGAAAGGAAGGGAAAACCCAAGGAAGAGGCACAAAGATCTGGGCTGCAGGATCAAGCTTGTACTGGGTCGCTGCTGGTGCCTGGCTCCGACTCATCTGAAAGGAATTTGAGAAGCCATCGGCTGCCACGTCTCTGCTAGCACACACCAGCAATCTTGGGGCAGATGCCTTCTTAAACCAGCATCTGGGGACTGGGCTCGCTGTTCTCACTCCCAGCAAGTAGGTCACCTACTGAGGGAGAGGAAATGGTAAATCGGTAGAAGATGCACGCAACCACACTCCCAGCAGGATTGTTCACATGGAAATAACAATGCGCCGGGTGCCTCCTTGCTCAGCCTGGTGGCAGAAATTAAAGCCAGTTCTCCCAACCCCACTTTAAAGGCCGCCAAGTGTACAATGTCAGACTCTGAAGCAGTTGGCATAATTCACCAGGATTATGTCCCACTTGTATGCTTTCGACTTAAGCAATCGCTTTACCTTCTCTCTTCCCACAAAGGCCTGAAGGATGACGTGGCTTAATGTTTAACAGGCAGGCAGAGTCCGTTCCTCAGAGCTGTTGCTTAAAAACCGGTTTAACCGCTTGAGCAAATCTCCCGGTAGAGGTGGTAAAATGGCATCCGAGAGGCAACACCCAGGGCCTCCCTCTGAATATTTTAGCAGCAGCAGGAGCAGCAGCAGGAGGGATGTGGAAGAGAAACGCTTCAACCCTCACCCCTCCCGAGAGATTGATAGGGAAGAGAAAGGTCAGTTGGATTTACGCTTGCCGATCCATGCCTACTTTGCCACTCCGGCTGCTCTGAAGAGAGCTAATCTTTTTCTAAGCCCCAAACCGGAGCTGGTGGCTCCTCTACTCATTTCTGCATCGATTAAAAAAACAAAAAGATCCTGGCCGAGCCTGCGGAAAAAGCTGCATGGAAGAGTCTGGCGTGAAGTCAAGGCCCGAGGCGTCGCCCTTGCTCTTTTCAAAAATATGCCCCCATGTGGGAGCAGCCGAGCGCAGTGAAGCAACCCGGGGATCCACTGCTGGAGAGAGCCATCTTGGCTGGAGGAAAGAGAAGGGAGCGCCCGAGTGGCTCTCCTGTCCTTACTCTGGATCTTGGCCCTGCAAACCAAGGGAAGCGAGCGGCTTCAGCCGGGCTACGCCTGGCACAGCCTCCCCACTGCCAAGTGGGCAGATGCCAGCAAGAAGAAGCCCGCTCTGGTCTGACAAGAGGGCACGGCTCCCTTCGCTGCTGCTGCTGCAGCAGCAGCTGCTGTTCCTCCTCCTCCTGCTCCTCCAACATGGCTGAGCTCACCCTTCCTAGGGGTCAGGGCTAGGGGAGGAGAGGCTGAGCAATGCCTCCAACACCCAGCTTGGAGCTTCCAGGGCAGGAGCTCAGGGCGAGTCCTCCCCACCCCTCGCCCATCCGCCTGCAGAAGCAGCAGCAGAGGAAGGAAGGCAGGCAGGCAGGCAGCGCCGCCATGTCTAAGCAACCCTCTCCCTCTGCTGCAAGCAGTGGGGGAGAGGCTGCCTGCCCCAACCGTCCCGTGGAGCTGCTGCTGCTGCTGCTGCTGCTGGAGAGACATAGAAGGGCACAGCCTGCTGCCTTAAGAGCCCTGGGAGCGCTCAGCAGAAGAGCAGGCAGGGCTGGAGCCCAGCCAGGACTTGCTGGCTTGCTGCGAAACGGCCACCATCTTTCCCCGTCCCTCCCTTGCAAGACAGCGAGGAGAAGGCGAGGCATCTCGGCTTCCTCCCCGCTCCGTCCGAGGGGAGAGGCAGGGCCCCAACCAGGGGGCTGTCCGGGGACCAAAGCAAGCCTCTCGGAGCAGCTCCTGCAAGGCGGAAAAGGAGAGAGAGCAAACAAAGAGTCCCACTGGGAGAGCCAGCCTCGCACACCGTCCCCCCCACACACCAGGCACGGCTCCAGCCTTGCCCGCCTCTGAACAGAGAACCGGCCAAACTCCATTTTGCTTCCCTTCCTCACACCCTGGACTGTGTTGTGGGGGAGAGCTGAGCAATGCCAACTCGCTTCCATTGCTGCCGATCAGCTGGCTCTCTTGCTTGGAAAAGGAAAAGCATTCAGCAAAATAACAAAGAAACAAAAAGCCTTTTCTAAGGACTGTAGGAAGCCAACCTCTCTCTCTCTCTCTGTCTCTCTCTCCCCCGCTTGTCTTTGCTTGCAATAAGGAAGAAAAAAAAAAGACACCTCCCCTTCTGCCTGATTTTCAAGGGCAGCAGCTTGGCAGCTTCTCTGAAATCCGCCTGGATCCATCGAGCAGCCCCTCCAGCTCTTTGTTTGGCCAAGATGGAAGAAAAGGGATCGGATCCTGGTGGTCGATCCCCCCCCCCTTCAAACCACCCAGATCGTTAGCAACATTTCCCCCTCCACCCAACCGAAAGTAGCTTGGATATCCATCCTGGAGGAAGCCCTTTTGTCGCAGAGAGAGAGAGAAGAGAGAGGGGCCTGCTCTCTTCTTCCCCTGCCAGGGTGAAAGCTTTACTTACCCGCACACCATTCCTGACGCAGATCTGGAGGTGAAGTTGGGGGAGGTTGGGGCATATAAAAAGGGCGGAAAAAAAGCCCACTATTGCTAAATATTGGTTACATGCTCTCTGATCTGCCGCAAATTTGCAAATCAAATCTCCTCCAGTCATGTCTATGGCTAAAAACAACAGAACCAAACCAAAATAATAAAGAAAGGAGGGAAGGGTGGGGGGGGGGTTAAGACATCTTACGGATTTTGACTGCGGCCAATTTGGGCTGCCTTTAAGTCGGTACATTTCGCGATTTATGCCGCACCTCGAGACAACCGGCGTGGTCTTTTCTCCCTACCCCACCCCATCGGTTTTTTTTAAAAAAAAAAACATCAATTCCTGCCCGATCTGTCCATGTTAGTGTGGCTACGCCTGATTAAGTTACTGTAGGTCAACATCTCAAGCATCTCTAAGCCTTCAGAAGCAATTGGTTTAGATCAACAAGACAAATAGATATATAGATATATATAGATATATGACATGCAGATGAAGCCTGAAAGAAATAAACCAGGAGAACTGCAGTTAACATTAACATGAAAACTACACTTATTAAGAAGGACAGAATGGATCGGGTACTTACAATGTGAAAGGACAAAAGGAAAGGATCCTGCCTGTTTTGCAAGACTCTCAAACGGTGCCTACCTCTATAGCTTTAACCACGTTACCTTGTTAGCAAGGAAGGATTTAAAACTTTTTTTTAAAAGATGGCCAGGTTACGTTTTTTTTTTTAAAGTGTTTCGGACTTATCTCGAAATGTACACTTCAGGCGAGAGAGACAGAGAGAAGCCAGCGCTTTCCAAAAACAAAAAAAAAAGATCAAAAGACGCGTGTGATTGACTTTGTTTGGTCATGCAAAACTGGGGCTTGCTGGCGTTAAGGGCGTGCCATGACCTAGTTAAGACACGAGAGCAAGACGGGGCTCCGAGTCAAGACGGGGAAAGAGAAAAAAAACAAAAACAAAATCCGGCTTTTTATCACGTCTTCCTCCTTCCTCGGGGGTCCTTCTAAAAGGCGGCCGGGCATTAGACCGCGAGCGGGGAAGCGCTCCTGCCCCGGCCCAGCCGCCCGCGAACAAAGGCAAACCCAGCTGGCCAGTTTTCATCCCCTTTCATTTTTGCAGAAAAACATGGCCGAGCGCGCGCGCGCCTCCGCCCTCCCCGTTCCTCTCCGGCCGCCTCTCCTCGGCCGTCTGCGGGGCTCGCCTCGCGCGCCGCCTCTAATAACGCCAGCCCGATGCAAGCGGCGCCCCCATTGGCTGAGCCCGCCCGGGCCCCTCCGACCAGCCAATTGCCACGCCGAGGCTCCCCGTTACCCACCCAAAAGGAAAAAAAAGCCCCCGCCGTGGCCAAACCGCCCCGAGCCCGACAAAGCCGCCCTGGGAAGAGGAGGAGGGGGAGGGCGGCGGAGGGAAGTGGGGGGGGGGGGGCGAGGGCCGGCTTGGAAGGCAGAATGGAAGCCGCCTCCTGATTGGCTGGCCGGGCGCCTTTCATCAGCTCCCCTCCCCTCCCTGCCTCGAATCGTAAAATTGACACATTGTAACAAAACGGGGGCGCCCCCTTCCTCCTCCTCCTCTTCTTCTTCTTCTTCTTCCTCCTCCTCCCCCGCCCGACGGGGAAGGGAAGGGAAGGGGCCGCTCAGCGCCGCCGATCCCTGCCAAGCTTGGAGGGGGGGAACTCCCCCACTCCCCCACTCCCCCACTCCCCCAGTTTCAAACGTGTCCCCCCACCCTCCAGCCCCCCCCCCCACTCAGAAGCCTTAACACAGTCTC
>WNWU01000081.1:738919-781346 GCA_012654045.1 Ptyas mucosa
CCCCCAGCCAGCAGCGCTGGCTGGGGGGTTCTGGGAGTTGAAGTCCACCCATCTTCAAGCTTCCAAGGTTGAGAAACACTGCTTTATAGGGTTCGGTTTTATTGATCGTGACCTTGTGGTTACCCATTTATTTATTTCAATATATATGGCTACCCATCTCAACGCTTTAGTTTCGAGACTGATTCCTGCTGCCACCGGATGAGACATATGTAGATTGTATTTAAGGGATTGATTGTGTGTGTATGCATACTAGTAGTTCTTGATTTATGACTGTTTAATGACAGTTCAAAGTTACAATAGACTTGGGAAAAATAAGAAATGAGCTATCCATATAACTGTTGCATGTTATCACAATACGGGCACTCGGCAATTTTGCACACTTACCGCCGTTTGCAACGTCCTGCAGTCCTCTAATCATGATCTGGGACCCTTCTCTGCCAATTTTTCCGCTTAAAAAAACCCTGTCCCATTGAGGAAGCTGTATTCCCTTTAACAACCATGTGGTTCACTTAACAGCCACTGTAAAAATTGTAAAACCCGCTCCAATTCAAACTTACGACAGAAATTCCAGGTTGTGGAATTACCGCCTGCTTATGGTAGTAAATCCAGTATGCTCCGTTCCATATATTTCACGCAATGCTTAGCATCCGTCTCATTTTGAAAGTTTCCTTTTTATTTCGCTCCGCACTTCAGACTCCCGAAACCGCTGAAGATGTCAGAGTAAATTTTAATTGACAGCAATCATTGGTGGCTGCTCTTCTGGTTCTTAACAATCCATATCTGGAGAGATGCCACTGATCCTACCGGGTCTTCTCGGTATTTTATTATCGAAGCCCTGGCTTTTTTTTTTTTTAAGTGTGTTTAATTCTGCACAGGATTTTTTTTTTTTAAAAAAAAAAGACAGATGAATAGATTAGAGGAAAGAGTGACTTCAGCGTCAGGAACATTTTGTGCCACAGCTGTGTTTCCTTCTCGGCATCTAAGACAAACTTTGTGCAAGTCAGGTGATACCCTCAGTGAGACTTGGCAGTTGCCCATTCAACCAGGGTTAGCAACTAAGCAAGACCCACAGCTCAATCCCCGCCCAAGGGGAGGGGGGAGTCATGCTACGAGGACATGTCTTTTGTACTTGCTGGCTGCGGAATTCTGGGAGTTGAAGTCCTCAAGTCTTAAAAGTTACCAAGTTTGGAGAGTCCTGTTCTAGTCACCTGTTCTTTACCAGTCTCTCTTGCCTTTCTTTTTTCTGCAGCTGGCCGACACTCTGAAACGGCTCAAGGACAGCGGTCTTTCTTCAGCAGGATCCTCCACCACCCCAAACAGCAGCACCCCATTTTCCCACGACACGGCCTTTTCCAGTTGTCGACAGGACACCCCCAACTCCTACAGCCAGTTCACCCCCCAGTCCCAAGGAACGCCTCTGACCCCACGCCTGGGGACCCCCTTTTCCCAAGACTCCGCCTACTCTAGTCGACAGACCACGCCAGCCTACCATTTCGGACAGGACTCCGGCTACAAACCCCGGAGGCACGAAACGAAATTCACGGACGCTTATAACCGCCGTCTGGGCCACCACTACGTGCATAACTCATCCGGGACTTTCCGAAGCTCCGAGCATCAGTTCGGCGCCTTCAAGTCCCATCAGCCGGAAACGGTGCAATATCCCCAGGCGTCCCCCGTGAGTCACTCAGGTGCTTCGACGTACAAATCCGCCTTCTCCCCCTACCAAGCCCCAGCCACGTACCCCCAGCCCGAAGAGCCCCAATTTTCTCAAACGTCCCGGGAAGTGGAATACCGGCGGCCCCCACCCCCACCTCCCACCGAGGTGACCGTTGAAAGTAGCGCAGCTCCTCCTGCGGAATTTGTTCCTGCAAAGGACAAACCGGAGGAGCCCCCTCCTCTTCCTCCTCCGCCGCCCCCGGAGCCCGACAGTCTTAACGAGCCCTCCGTTGGGCCGTCCTTCGGCCAGACTCCAGAAGGGAGCGAGACGCCCGGCACCCCGACTGTAGAATCGGAAAGTCAGCCTAACAGTTTGGACTCGAGGATCGAAATGCTTTTAAAAGAGCAGAGAACAAAACTCTATTTTCTCAACGAGCACGACTCAGACAATGAGATACGAATGGAAGGCAGTCCCATTTCTTCGTCCTCTTCCCAGCTTTCCCCGATCCCGAACTCGCAGCCCAGCTATCGAGCGCAAACCCCTTCCTCGCGCCCTTCCAGCACCGGCTTGGAAGACATCAGCCCGACCCCGTTGCCCGATTCGGATGACGATGAGCCCATCGTCGGGATAGCTTCTGCCTGCCAGAACTCAAGAGGGGCAGCTGAGGCGAGCGTCACACCTGTGGACCAGCTGAACAGGACCTCCCAGTCGGAGCCCTTGGAGGCTAAAGAAACGCAGCCGGCTAGCAGCAGCCCCGTGCCGGAAAAAATGGAAGAGGTAAGGGAGCAGATGTACGGGTAACCCCTGGTTTAGGACCACAGTAGAGTCCAAAATATCCGTCAGTAAGGGAGACATTGCTTAGGTGAGTTTTGCCCCATTTTTCGACTTTTCTCGCACAGTTGTTAAGTGACTCACGAAAGTTGTAAAGTGAGGAATGTGGTTGTTCAGTGAATCTGGCTACCCTATTGACTTTGCTTGTCGGAAGGTCACAAAATCACATGACCCCGGGACACTGTGACCGTCATACATACGAGTCAGTTGCCATGCGTGACCACGGGGATGCCACAACGGTCGTGTGAAAAACTCTTTATTAGTTCCTTCTTTCAGGGTCTTGTACCTTCAAACGGTCACTAAACAAATCGTGGTAAGTTGAGAACTTACTTGTATTGGTGGCAGTTGCAGACATTCAACCTTGTCTGAGAAATCCATTGGAATCTGCACCCACGGGGTGTAGAGGTATTCTTTGACTTACGATCCATTCAGTATAATGACCAAAGTTACAATGATCCTGAAAAACGGTATTTACGACCAGTTCTCATATTTGCAACAGAAGGTCCAGTCTGAATTGGGGTCGTAAGTCGAGGACGACCAAGGTAGTAAATAAGCATGGATTACGTTTCGCTTTGTAATGCACGAGATGTTCGATTTGTAAAACAGAATCTTTCACCCTGCTTGAATATCATATCCTTTTGGAAATGATTATAGACGACACCAGAGATTTGCGGGGAGGAGAAGGGGGGGAAAAAAAGAATTATTCTGTTTATGCAC
This sequence comes from Ptyas mucosa, assembly GCA_012654045.1. Classification (NCBI taxonomy): domain Eukaryota; kingdom Metazoa; phylum Chordata; class Lepidosauria; order Squamata; family Colubridae; genus Ptyas; species Ptyas mucosa. The sequence goes on from WNWU01000081.1 coordinate 742,125, forward strand.
GAAGACACCGATTTGCTAATATTGGAAATAAAAAAATAATCCCAGCCAATGCTCTCGCTAGCCGTGGGATGGAAATTCCCCTCTCTGTGTCAGCTGGTTGGAGTTTAGCAGAAAGATGCTTCTGTGTTTCCTCCTGCGATGATAAGACTTCCCGCGGGAAGCTGCATTCATCCCGGGAGTGGTGGGTTTTTTTGTCACCTGGGATGCCCGTTTATTGCCGGGAGCCATTGATCCATTGGACAGTGAAGGCTTTTGAATCTTCTCTTGAGTGGCTTTTCAAAAGGAGTTCAGCTATTTTTATGAGCGGTTGTATTGTATCGTGATACACATTTTGATTCCACCAAAAATTCAGATAATAGCTAAACATCTGGCTAAACGTCACTTTAAGAAGAGGGCTTTAATTTTTTGTTTGTTTGTTTTATTTATATAACATTCAATTTTTATCAGACGGTGTGTGGTCTGGGTACAGTTATGTTTAAGTAGTCATAATACACATCCTTGTTGTAGTTATTCATCAGCATAATAGTAATAATATAATAACCTAATAATATAATAACAATAATATTTAACATCATCTTATTTAACAACTCTCCGCTTAAACATTTCCTCATTTTACATCTCCTCCTTTCTAACTTCTGTTTCTATTGTCCAGCCGTTGATAAAATATGTCCCATATCAAAAAATATTCAGTTTCTTCTTTATCCTTAATAGTAAAGCGTTAGTCTATCCATTTCTGCACATTCTAATATTTTCTTAAATTACATTCCCCGCAGATGGGATCTTCTCATTTTTCCATTATTGCACAAATACAATTCTAGTTGCGGTTAGTATATGCAAGATCAAATATGTTGTCTTTTTAATCATATTTTTCTGGTAGGATGCCCAACAAGAGTATCTCTGGTTTCAGATCTGTATGTTGCTTTGCCATTTTTTTCCAGCCATGTATGTATTTTCGTCCAATATGAAAGAAAGAGGGCTTTAATTTACTTGAGATATTTACAAATCTTTAGTCAGGTTCAGTCTGTCTGTATTTATACCTCAGCCCTATTGAATGGGATGGGATCTATTCCCATTGGATCAACCCAGGATCCACTTGCAGGTTCCTTGGATACATAGAAGGGATCGTGAAATCCAGCCGCCTCTGTTCTATCCTCTTGTACCATCCTTCCTGGCCTGTGGTTTTCTTTGCATTTTCTCCTGTAATCCTTGGGCCATCTCGCCTCCATTGGCCAATGACTTTCCCATTCCAGAATTATACCCGTTCCTCGACTTAGGACCACCATTGAGCCCCAGATTTCTCATGCTAAGCGAGATATTTGTTAAGTGAGCTTTGCCCCATTCTGTAACCATTCTTGCCACAGTTGTTAAAAGTGACTCCCTGCGGTTGTTCAGTTCGTAACAAGGTTTGTTAAGTGAACCTGGCTTCCTCGTGGACTTCAGGTCGCAAAAGATGGTGATCACATGACACCCCTCCCAGGACACTTCACACCGTCCGTTACCAATCAAAAGGTTATTTTAATCACATGACCATGGGGAGGCTTGCAATGGTTGTAAGTGTGAAAAATGATCACAAGTCACTTTTTTTAGTGCCCTGGTAAACTCCGAACGGTCACTAAACAAACTCTTGTTAAGTCAAGAACTACCCATATATAAATCTTGTTCTGGCTACTAAGTTGAATTCAATGGTTCTTCTCTTCCTTTTTCCCTTTCCCTTCCTCCTCCTCTTTCTCCTGTCTTCTCTTCTCTTCTCCTTCTCCAGCTAAAGGCATTCATCTGTTGGTCTCTCCTATCGTTCTTGTTTATAACTGATCCAAAAATATGTTCTTAATTGGAAAACATTTCACCAGCTCTTCCTAATTAACCCGTTAAATGATACAGTGCCTTCTTCTGATTTACTGAGCGGAGCTAATATAACTACAAAGACACTGAAGATTAGAAAGGCAGTTGTGATTGCAGACAACAGTACCTCCTTCCTCCTGATGTGTCTTGATTTAGTTTTTGAGGCTTTCCAAGTTGGTGCGTTTTTTTTGCCAAGCGATGTTGTTGTGGCTTTTAAGGCTCCCCGATGTTGACGTGAGATCTTCTTTTGGGTTTCCTCCTTCTCAAGTCTTCTCATTTGTCCTTTTTTCCTTTTCCCCCAAGTCCTCCTGGTGGGAGGCGGGCACTCATTACAAAGCAGCACCTGAGCCTGTCGGATGGTGTGGCACAAACAGACACCACCCTGGCATTTCTCTACAACCCAAGGTAGTCTGGGGAGCGAGTAGCAATTCCCCGGAGAAGAGCTCGCTCCATTCTTTGGGTCTCCGAAGACCAGCTTAAATTTCCCTCCTGCGAGAATTGAATAAAGCAGCGTAAATGAAACCCCGTGTTGTTCAATTTTCTCTCCTCCTGGCATGGTGCCCGTTTTGTCTCTCTAACAAGCATCTGGATGGATTTGCAGCTGTTGCTGTACTTAGGCCCTCATCTCGGTCTCTGGCAGGTGACAGGTGTCAAACAGTGGGGTTTTGCTTAACCAGTAGATTTCTTAGCACAGGTAAAGATAGGCCTGGGACAAAGGGCAGGCACCGAGCTAGGATGCTCGTCTGAGGAAAAACGTGTAACCGATGCAAAGTGTCCGTTCTTGACAATCCCATTGCCTGATTTTTCTTACTGCTGCTATTAATCGTGTACACGTTTTACTTCGAAGAGTTTCTTGTCAAAACAAATAGTCCTGGACTTGCAACAGTTCGTTTAGTGACCATTCAAAGTTACAACGGCACTGAAAAAAAAGGGACAGGGCCATTTTTCACACTTACGACCATTGCAGCCTCCCCATGGTCATGTGATCAAAATTCAGATGCTTGGCAACGGACTTATATTTATGGCGGTTGTCGTCTCCCGGGGCATGGGATCCCCTTTTGTGACCTCCTGGCCAGCAAAGTCAACAGGGAAGGCAGATTCACTTAACCAATTGTATTACTAACTTAACTGCAGTGCTTCACTTAGCAACTGCGGCAAGAAAAATCATAAAACGGGGCCAAATTCACTTAACAAACGTTTCGCTTAGCAACAGAAATTTTGGGCTCGATTGTGGTCGTAAATTGAGGACTACTTGCATACTTTTGCAAAATCACGATTCTAGTAATCTTGACTGGACGGACAAGTGAAAGGCAAGGGAACAACTTCGAAGTTGTCCAAATTAGTGGGCTACCAATGGGTGGGGATAGAGAGCAGATTCCACTCTCTTGTAGCATGGATGATATTGCCTAGTTCGGTCGTGAAACCGAAACCCACAAAGCTCAGAGAATACCAAAGGCCCCACAGTTCAACCCTGAGCTACAAATATTCTCTTCTATCAACAGAGGTCACTGTCAGAAGGTCGATTCTCTGGTCTGGGGTCCCAGTTGACCAATGCAAACTAGATCAGGGATGTGTACAGAAGGTGGCTCTCAATTTCTAGACTGCCACCTTCTCAGTGAAGAAAAGAAAGCTTTGGGAAAAGAGATGGATTGATCTAGATTGGGCCATAAGGTAAATAAAAACGACGGAGCAAGATCAGAAAGAAATCTGAATCCCAAATTGCAGATTAGGGGGTTAAAAAGTGGGAAAGTTGAAGGCCATTATTGGTTAGGTTGGTCCGATGTAATCTTTGGGCCTCTGGTCTGCACAGTGTTGCTTTTTCACGGTAAAGGTAAAGGTTCCCCTCGCACATAGGTGCTAGTCGTTCCCGACTCTAGGGGGCGGTACTCATCTCCATTTCCAAGCCGAAGAGTCAGGCACTGTCCGAAGACGTCTCCGTGGTCATGTGGCCGGCATGACTCAATGCCAAAGGCGCACGGAACGCTGTTACCTTCCCACCAAAGGTGGCCCCTATTTTTCTACTTGCATTTTTTTACGTGCTTTCGAACTGCTAGGTTGGCAGAAGCTGGGACAAGTCACGGGAGCTCACCCCGTTACGCGGCACTAGGGATTCGAACTGCTGAACTGTCAACCTTTTGATCGACAAGCTCAGCGTCTTAGCCACTGAGTCACCGCGTCCCAATCTTCTTTTTTTCTTTTCTACAAAGAGCTAAATTTCCTCACTAGCTTCTGTGCGTTCAGCTCTTGAAAGGGGAGAAAGTGAATCTTATTCGTCTCGCATTTACATTTTTTAAAAAAAATATCAAAGGAGCTACTATTTCTTGGTGATTCGCAGCACAGATTGAAATTCCTGAACCTAAGGAAAAGGGTGTCTTCAAACTAACAGACGTTTTGAAATTACGTTTTTCTTTTCTTCTTAACAGTTTTTGGATTGCCTTGATTTTCAAGCTGATGTCCCTTTGATTGTGCTTTACATTCGAGCAACGGCTCGAGACATCAAAACTTTGCAAAAGTAGGGTTGGATCCGGAGTAGTTGGTGGTTTCCCATTCTGTTTTTTTATCTTCTAAAAATACTTCATTATAATTACAGTTTAGGGCAGCTTTCCCAGCGAGAAGCCATGCGTTGCCTCCCAAGGTCTCCAAATAGCACAGCCGATGGTCAGCCTGGGCACATTGCTTTAGAGTAAAGAGGGGAGAATATGTGAGTCTTCCCCTTTGGAGATCTACTTTGTCTTCTACTCTGGAGACCTTCCTACAAGGTCAATGCCAGAAGAGATTCTCTGGGAGTCTTCTACTTTATCTTCTACTTTGGAGACTTTGCTACAAGGCTGACATTAGAAGAGATGCTTTGGAAGTCCTCTTTATCTTCTCCTTTGGAGACCTTCCTACAAGGCTGACGCCACAGGAGATTCCTACACCAGGAGGAAGACCTCCGTTAACTGCAAACCCCTCATCTCCCCGTCAGCTCCAGGCTGATGAAGAAAACACTGCAGAATATAAATTTCACTCTTTGCAAGCAGCGCCATCTGGTGGTCACAGTCGCATCAAAGTCGTCTTGGTTAAATCCAGATTGGAGATGTCTCAGAACTGCTTTTATTTCTCAGTTTAGCAATTGGATCGTTCTTATAAGAACCCTTATTAATACCCCACATCTCATGGCAAAACACCTTTTTTATTTGCGGTGTCCCGTAAGATTTCGTTCAGCAATTCAGCCAGTTTGAGTATCTTTCAGGGCAAAACGAGTCAAGGTGTCCCTTCGGTGGAGTCACTTATTTATATATTTAGGGTGATATGAAGACCACTTTGGGGATGGATAAGCTCTGAAGATCCTCTGTCTTTGTTAACTATTCTCTGATCTGCTTTAAGGTGGACTTTTCTTCCTTCTTCCCTCCCTCCCAGTGTCATCAATCTTCGGGGGAAGACATGGAGATCTCGGATGACGAGATGAGCGAATCACCCAACGCGGAGTGTGCCAAGAACATTGTGGTGAACACCTCCATTGGTAGCACCTCTGTGATGACCTCCTCCATCCCGATGCCTCCGCCCGGCTTTCCTCCTCTGCCGCCACCTCCGCCTCCCCAGACGGTCTTCCCGATGCCTCCTCCTCTTCCTCCCCCACCTCCGCCCACCCACCCAGCCGTTACCGTCCCCCCTCCGCCCCTGCCGACCCCTCCAGGGGTCCCTCCCCCTCACATCTTGCCCCCTCTCCCTCCCTTCCATCCCGGGATGTTTCCTCTGATGCAGATGGACATGATCAGCGTCCTGGGAAACCAGTGGGGAGGCCTGTCCATGTCTTTCCAAATGCAAACCCAGATGCTCAGCCGCCTGATGCAAGGGCAGAACAGCTACCAGTATCCCCCCTTCATGAGCAACCGGATGCAGTTTGTGAACCTCCCTCCCTACCGACATTTCTCCATGGGGGCAGCTATGAACCGGGGTCAGCAGTGGCCCCCTATGCCCAGGTTTGACCCCTCCGTCCCCCCTCCGGGTTACGAGCCCAAGAAGGAAGATCCGCACAAGGCCACGGTGGACGGCGTCCTCTTGGTGATCGTGAAGGAACTCAAAGCAATAATGAAAAGGGATTTGAACAAGAAGATGGTGGAAGTGGTGGCATTCCGGGCGTTTGACGATTGGTGGGACAAGAAAGAACGTCTCGCTAAGGTAGGAAGTTTCTCCCACCGTTCTGTCAGCGAAGTTCATTTCCTACACCAGGGGTCTCCAAACTTGGCCACTTTCGAAGACTTGTGGACTTTGACTCCCAGAATTCCTCATGCTGGCTGGGGAATTCTGGGAGTGGAAGCCCATAGGTCTTAAAGCCGCCACATTTGTGGAGAGCCGTGTTCTAGACCAGCGTTTCTCAACCTCTGACTTAAAGACGTATGGACTTAAGATGTAATGGCTGACTGGAGAATTCTGGGAGTCGAAGTCCATACATCTTAAAGTGGTCAAGGTTGAGAAACACTGGTCTAGATCATCTACCTCCTTGTCTCCAGTGGCATGATTCAACATGTTATGTATTTGAATACCCATAAAACATCAGCCTGTTTTCAGACATGAATACAATCTTGAATCAATGATTTAATAGCGCTGGGTTCAGATAGATTTCTGCTGCGGATGACCATAACTTAACATTCCAGATTCTGGCAACATACAGCTTTAAATTGGGATCTGGAGAACAAAACTCATCCTGTTTGCAGCCATGAATGTAAGATCAGACCAAGTGAAGGTCCAGCAGTTAATTTGGGAATATTTGCAGCAAGATGCGTTGATGTGCAGATTATGCTTCCCAGGGTTTATTCATGATGAATTTCTCCTGTGAAATTTAAGCAAGAAAGTCCTGGTCATCTTCATGGTGACAAATCAGCTGGTTGCATCTGTTCAGAGAAACACAAGAGTATAGAAAAGGAATGGAATAGAAAAAGGCTCCTTTGGCCCCAAAGTGAGATCTTGCCTGTCTTTCCCAGGCATCTTTGACCCCGGTAAAATCTGGGGACCATAAAGATGAGGAGAAGCCGAAACCAAAGGACCGCATCACTTCCTGTCTTCTGGAGAACTGGAATAAAGGAGAAGGGTTGGGCTACGAAGGGATTGGCTTGGGTATCGGGCTGCGAGGGGCCATCCGGTTACCATCTTTTAAGGTAAGATCATCCTTGGCGTCTCGAGAACGGGAAATTGGTGTTTGCTTTGATTCCCAGTGCAGGATTTTATGCCCTGAATTTTGACCTTATGTTAGATTATAGGACCTGTTCAAGGAATGATGGATTGCTTAGCTCTTATTGACAGCTGGCAGATGCGCTGGAACCTACAATGGTCTCTTCTCCCTATTTAGAGAGAGCACCACCGATTCAGAAGAACAATTATTTGGGAGCGCCTTATATGGCTGGAGATTTCATCTCCTGAAATCAGACAGTTTTTGGTAAATTCTTAGAAGTCCCATAGCAGACTTAAGAATGGCGTGATCAGGATTGAAGGTGATGGTCATAACCCATCTTAACTGTCATAACTTCAAGTGGTCAATAAATGAATTATTTGTGAGTCGAGAACTACCTGTATAGGAAATTTATTTTCACACTCTTCTGTAGCCAGCCTCTTTTTAAACTTTTGGGAGTCTTCTGCCTTTTCCTTGGCAAAGGCAAGACACCTAGCAAATCACCCTTTCTCAGAAGAGATTTCATTCTCCGTTTTCTTCAGGTGAAGAGAAAGGAACCACCTGAAGCTGCCTCAGCTGGAGACCAGAAGCGGATTCGGCCATCTACCTCCGTAGATGATGAAGATGAAGGTTGCTAGGCTTTGCTTCCTCCTCTTTCAGCCCTTCAGATTAGAACTAGGCTTAACCTGTGACCAGAGTAGAACCAATAGGGTTTGGCATGGCTAGCTTAAACCCCATTGCATGACCAAATAATGTGTGCATGTTGATAATATCTTGAAAACATGCCCAGGAAGAATATTGGGAATATTAAGCATGGTACAGTGGTTAAAGTGCTGGCCTAGAAACCAGGAGACCATGAGTTCAAGTCCCGCCTTAAGCATGAAAACCTGGCCGGATAACTTTGGGCCAGTCCTTTTCTCTCAGCTCAACCGACCTGAAGGGTTGTTGTTATTGTTGTGGGGAAAAGAGGAGGAGGAAAGAGTATTGTGTGCATTCACCTCCTTACTTCTAAGGGCTGAATGACAAATAAATGAAAACAAATAAATAAATAAATCTCCCTAGACCAGTGATGGCTAACCTTTTTGCTATCGTGTGCCAAAAGTGGGGGGAGCGCGGGAGAGGTCACACACGTGTGCCCACATCCATAATTTTATGTGCCTCCCATGCTCTCCCTGTTTTCACTCTCCCCAGGCTCCAGAGCCTTTCTAGGAGCCTGGGAGGGCATAAACGGCCTTCCCCACCCCCTCAGAGGCCCTCCAGAGGCCGGAAACTGTGTGTTTCCTGACTTCTGGTGGGCCCAGAAGGCCTGAAAATCAATTGGCTGGCGCACACATGCATGCCGGAGCTGAGCTCGCGTGCCCACCAATATGGCTCCACGTGCCACCTGTGGCACCCGTGCCATAGGTTCGCCATCACGGCCCTAGACCGTATGCAGGGGTGAGCGTTTTCACATAACCTCAGTCAAACCAAACCAACCGCATTTTTGACTTAGTAAATTGCGTGAACCAGCACACCGTGTCCCCTGTAACAACTGGCAATGTCACCGGCACCATAGACCCATGGCGTGCGTGATAATGCCGCATCTCTAGGCTTTTATTGGGCTCAAGGTTCCTTAGTCCAATCTGCTTATCTGTGTCTTTTTTTTACCATTTCTTTTTTGCAAAAGTTGTGTCTGGCTCCCTCCCTCCCTCCCTCCGCTCAACCCATCCGTTTTATACTTAGAATCCGAACGAGATCGAGACCTGCCCGATGCAGCCTTGGAACTCTCCAGGAAAGATCCGGAAGCTGTGGGCCTCCGAAGAAGACCGGCCAGGCCATTGGAGCTGGACAGCGAAGGAGAGGAGGAAGACTCCGGCAAGGAAGAGGAAGAAGAAGAGGAGGAATCCTCTTCGGAAAAAGAGGGAGAACGGGAGGAAGAGGAAGGGGTGATGAAATCCGTGTCCGATAAGGTATATATATATCCTGAGTTGTCTTCATAGGTGATGAATAACATCTTAGTCCTGCAAGAATCAAGAGATCCCCAGAACCCTGAACCTCACCTTGTAGGCCCTTTGTGGAATGTTCTATCCACAGGAATATTTTACTAACACGGCAAATGATCAGGTAAATGACATCACTGAAGGCCATCCCCGAGTCCTCAGTTACATCCAGGAAAAAGGCAGTAACGATTCAAGCATCCTCTCCTTCCTTTGAGGTGTTTCTAGTGAAGTTGGCAGGATTTAAAGATCTCTTTATTTATATTCTTCCTCAACGTCGTGCCTTGAAGGATATATCCTTGCTTCTTAACCTCGTGGTCAGTCTGTAGCCGGTTGCTTCTGTTTTATCTAGGTTAGTTCTTCCCAACCCGATGCCTTGGAGATAAATCTTGGACCGACTCCCATAATTTTAGGCCTAGCTGTTAATTAGGTCATGGCTGAGGTTCCTTATCCTAATGTCAGCTCTTGGTCCACGTGTTTTCCCTCACCCTGGGCTGAACGGAAGTATTTATTGAACTTTCCAAATTCCTTCTTTCTAAGGAAGAGGAGGAAGAGGAAGATGTCAACGAAGAAGAGGAGGAGGAAGAAGAGGAGGAGGAGGAGGAGGAAGAAACCGAAGCACAGATCAGTGAAAAGGAAGAGGATCAAGATTCTGAAGAAGGTACGCGGCTTTATCAGCAGTTGAAAGCAACATGTTGATTTTAACACCGGGGGAGGGGGGGAATTACCAAAAGCTGATGACATTCTAAACAGAAGACTTCTTGAACTTCTGGGAGGCCCGTTTTTCACTCTCCCAGAGCCTCCGCATGGGCCCTGGACTTACCAGGCATCCAAAACGGGCCGCATGGGGACTCCTGGGACGGGCAGAGCAGAGTGGACGGAGACAGCCAGTCCTTGCACCTACCGGTTCAGCGAACCAGATGTAAAATTAAAATCTGGCTGAATCCCACGCCTTTCCCCCCCCCCCCCCCCCCCAGAAAAAATCGAAATGAACCACAAACGTTTTGCCTTTCAGCAGAAGATCTAGGAAGTCCTGCCTCTTCCAGAGCAGAACTTGAGTCGTCCGATGAAAGCGAGGAATCCTCAGACTTCGGGACAAGTTCTGATTCTGATGATGAAGACGAAGAAGAGGAGGAGGAGGAAGAGGAGGAGGAGGAGGAAGAAGAAGAAGAGCAGGAGGAGGGTGAAAATTACGAGGAGCAGATGGAGGATGATGAGGGGGTCTCTTTATCGCATGAGAGGGAGACCTTGCCTGCTGAACTGGGCCTCGAGTCTCTCACTCCAGGGCCTGAAGATGAGGATGAAAAAGAGACCATCTTGGAACTCTTTCCGGTGGAGGAGGACTACATCCCCCTAGGCCTGGCAGAACCTTCAGCTCCAGAAGGAGAAGAGATGAAAGAAGACACCAGGCCAGCAGAAGAGCAGGACCAGGAGATTCCTGAGGAGTCCTTGGCAGCCGATGTGCTGGTGGTGATCGAGAGAGCTCAGGAGGAGGAGAAGCTGCGGCTATCTCCAGTGTATAAGACAGGTAGGACCTCACCCTTACCTTTTCCGGCAAGGCTGTCTCTCAGGGGCTGAGCTCACTGATCATGCTAAGCCACCATGTGCAATAGTGGGATCCTGCCGGTTTAACAACCGGTTCAGTGATCACGCACACACGTGCGCTTCTTGCACATGCGCACCTAATGCGCGCTGTGCGCATATGCACAGTTTCACAGATACTAACCTGTGTTACCACTTGGGAGTAACACAGCTGAGGCGCTACCATGCCAATCAGCTGACATGATAAAGGTAAGTAAAGCGCAGGAGCAGGTGGGCAGGCCGACCTGATCGTCGGAGCAAACCGGTTCGCTCCCAGCTGATTGTCGGAGCTACCAATTCGCCCGAACCGGTCCAAAACGGTAGAATCCCACCCCTGATCGCATGGCTTGAAGGTCTCCGTCAAGCCGATCTTCGGGCTACTCCTGGGGTTGTAACACTTAGGATTATTATTTTTTTTAAGCGTGACCTGAAAATAAACGCTGATTCTTAATGTCCCTAGATAACTCAAGGCCCAAATATTAATTTAATTGGGTGATGCTCCAGCAACATCTTAAATTTATTTATATAAGTTGTATAATATTATATAAATATAAGTTGAGGGGGATCCTTGGTGCTCTCCAAGCCTGGTTATTTTCATGCAGACGTTTCATTCCCAAACTAGGTAGCATTAGCACTGATGATGTTACCTACTTCGGTAATGAAACATCTTCAGGAAAGCAGCCAAGCTCAGAGAAGAACATCCAAGGACCCCCTCATTTCAACCCTGAGCTACAAATATTCTCCTTTATTGGTAAATATAAGTTACTCAGGGTTCTCTTTTTTTCAGTATTTAAAATTAAGGCACACAGAACTTTTGCTCAGGTAGCAACACCCTTTGTGATTTACAAGGGAGGAATTTTAAGCTTAGAGAGACATGATGCCTTAAGTTGTGGTAAAGTGCACGGGGTTTTCCAAAACATACGATCGCTTTTGCAAAAGAGCATGGTCCAACCTGCAATATATACGGTACGTACCTTATTCTTACCTCATAGTATTTCACGTTACCATAGAAGAGAATCTCGGGGTAGAACTGTGGAGTTCTTGATGCTCTCTGAATTTGGTGGTTGACTTGACGTTACCTAGTTGGGTAATGAAATGTCTGCAACCAGCAATCACATTCAGCGTGGAATCCGTATTTCATGTTATATACAAAAAAAATGGACCTGCTGGGCTTAATTTGGGTAGATTTGCGTAGACAACAATCCTGTTTCTCAGGCAGGTGGCTAAGTTCCTTTCACACCTCTCATGGAGAACGTTGAAAAAGAACCTTCATGCCTCTGTTTCTTTCCCCCTTCCAGTGGAGGAGTCTGAACCAGGCGTCGAACTAGAGCCTGAGATGCTGGATGGTCCAAAACCAGACGCCCAGGAGGGTGAAGGCCTCCGTCCTCCGACCCCGGTGGAACTCTTTGGAGAAGTCTTGTCCAACAAGACCTCCTTTTTCACTAAGCCCAATGACAGCACTTTAGAAATCCAAGCAAAAGGCAAATCGCCCTGCGTAGCTGAGGAGGAGGAGGAGGAAGAAGAAGAGGAAGAGGAAGAGGACCAGCTTCCTCGGACTCCCGGGAGGGAAGTGGTGACTCCCATGGAGTCCACAGGGCTTCCTTTCACCGCCATGCCGCCCTGCTCGCTTCCCCTGCCCTCTTCCGTCGCACCTCACAAAGAGGAATACTTGCTCCTTCCGGACAAGTTCCCCGATCACTTAGCCCCAAGCAAGACAGCACTAGAGGAGGAGCTGCCCCGGACGCCGGGCCGGGACATTTTAGCCAAGTGTTCCCACAGCCTCTCCAAATCCCACAGCACCGACACCGTCCCCGCCACGCCGGGGAGCGAGGCGCCTCTCACCGGCAGCAGCCTGACTCTGAGTTCTCCTCCGGTGCCAGGCAGCCCTTTCTCGTACCCGTCCCAATCCCCAGGCATCAACAGCGGGGGCATTCCCCGGACCCCTGGGCGGGATTTCACCTTCACGCCTACGTTCCCCGAGCCTGGTGCTACTGCCCTCCCTTGCCTTCTGTCGAGCAAGAAGCCGTCGGAGGACGATCCCGACGAGAAAGTCTTCAAAGAACCTCTCGGGACTTCCTTGTTGGCTGGCGTGAACAGCGTGCCCTCCCCCATCCCCTTTGCCAGCCCCCCCGTGCCAGCTTTTCACACCCATTTGGACTTAACGCCCGGCCAGCCTCTCACGGTTCGCCCTTGCCTGTTCACGGACTCCAAGATGGCGCTAGAGGAGTGCGGTCCGGACACAAGGTCCATCTTACCCTTCCCAGACATCCCCATGGCTTCACCCCCTCTCCCTCCGTCCAGCCCCTCTTCCGTCCTCCCCATCAAAAGGAAACCGGGCCGGCCGAAACGGGCTTCTCCTTTAGGACCCATGTTGGAGGCCTATTCAGACAAGCCCGTAGAGGCTCCACCTCTGCTTCCCATCCCGGTGGCCTTGACAGAAAGTCCTGTGAACAAAGAGCTATTTGGTAGCCATCCCGAGGGCTTCTATGCCCTCAAAGATCCGGAAGCGGTCACCTTGGACTTCCGGAACGACAGTTTCCACGAGAAGCTGCCTCCCGACGTCCTGATGGAGAAGCTCCCTTTCAAGGAGCTGGAGAACCAGTGGAACGAGGACTTCAAGGAAGAAGAAGGCTACCTGAAAGCCAAAAGGCAGCAGTGGAGGCGCCAGAAGAAGAGGCCCGACGACGTCCCGCAGATCCCTTCTCCCGACTATTCCCCCCCTCGGTTCCAATTCCGGCCCCGCTCCGAGTTCGAGGAGATGACCATTCTGTACGACATCTGGAACGGAGGGATCGACGAAGAGGACATCCAGTTCCTCTGCGTCACCTACGATCACCTGTTGCAGCAAGACAACGGCATGGACTGGCTGAACGACACGCTGTGGGTGTACCATCCTCATATCCTTTGCGGCGCCCTTTGCCAGGCGGGACTCCAGACCTTCTGACCACGAGGCTAATGGGGAGAGGTTCATTAGAACTTCCTCTGGGGAGCCCCAGCAGGATCGTTGTATGATGGAGCAGAACCGAATTCCTGGCCAAGGAATGCCAGGAAAGCCCCCCCCAAAAAAATATTGAGGCGCCCTCCTTTTTTATTTTTTATCCTAAATTCTGCCAGGAGCTTAGGGAGGCATGTTTCAGAGATATTCACAGATTTTGGACCACTTTTCCTGAGGGTAGGTATCTCCTGGAGAAGATGCAAGTCACCTGCAGATGGTTCTCTATAGGTTTAGAGCAGTGATGGCGAACTTTTTCGGCACCGAGTGCCCAAACCAGAACGTGCGCACACCGGAGTGCCAGAAACCCGAAGACCAGGGTGCCGGTGTGCATGTGTGTGCTGAAAACCCAAAGCCCAGGTAGCAGACGCATGCATGCGCACCGGCCACCTGGGCTTTGGGTTTCCAGCGCTCCGGCATGCATGAAGACCAGTTGGCCGGCGCACATGTGCCAAGGTGGCGCAGTGGTTAGGGTGCAGTACTGCAGCTCCTTCAGCTGACTACTAGTTCAGCAGATCAGCGGATCAAATCTCACCGGCTCAAGGTTGACTCAGCCTTCCATCCTTCTGAGGTGGGTAAAATGAGGACCCAGATTGTTGGGGGCAATATGCTATTTAGTACACTGTCTTTGGTGTAAGCCACCCAGAGTCCTCGGAGAGTGGGCGGCATAGAAATATGAATAATAAAAATAAATAAAAATAAATGTGTGTGCCGGAAACCATAAGAGCAGCTGGTGACAACACGCATGCCCACAGAGAGGGCTCTGTGTGCAACCTCTGGCACAGGTGTCATACGTTCGCCATCACGGGTTTAGAGCAATGTTTCTCCATCTTGGCCACTTGAGGATGGGTGGACTTCAACTCCCAGGATTCCCAGCCAGCCATGCAAATACTTCTCTAAACCTACAGAGTGCCATCTGAAGGTGACTTGCAGATGGAGGGAGGGAGGGAGGGAGGGAGGGATGAAAAGAAAGAAATTCTGGGAGTTTGAAGTCCCCCCATCTTGGCCAAGGTTGAGCTTTAGAGCACCATGTAGGTAGGGAGCATCATGGAAGGGCCACTGTAGAGAAACCCCATCGGCAATCAATCCCCGGCTGGCACTCCGTCTTGAACACCCACTGAATTCCCCCCCCTTCCCATCCACCCGACTGTTATTTATTCCTTTTGGGGAGGGCCATCGAAGGACCCCTGCCACTTTTTTCCTTAACATCCCGCTACCAACCAGCTTTTTCACCCCAAAGAAGAAAAAACGGGACGATGGGATGCGGGAACACGTCACCGGCTGCGCCCGAAGTGAAGGCTATTACAAAATCGACAAGAAGGACAAGCTGAAATACCTCAATAACAGCCGAGCGTTTGCAGAAGACCCTCCCACCGATACCCAGGTAAGGGGGCTGCCCCGGTGGGCTCTGACCAGAAGGAGGGGGGATTGGACGCTTCGAAGCACGCTTGCCTGGGATGTTGTTGAGAAAAGGGGAATTCTACACCAATGCAGGTGGCCCTTGAGCTACGGCCACAATTGACCCCCAGATTTCTGTTGCTAAGCGAGACACCTTTCTCACCACAGTTGTTAAGTGAATCCCTGCGGTTATTAAGTTCGTAATACGGTTGTGAAGTGAATCTGGCTTCCCCATTGACCTTGAAGGTCGCAAAAGGGGATCACATGACCCCGGGCCGTTGGCAACCGTCACAAATACAAGTCAGTTGCCAAGCACCCGAATGTTGATCGCGTTGACCGTGGGGATGGCTGCTAAGGCCGTAAGTGTGAGAAACAGTCATAAGTCGCTTTTTTCAGCGCCCTTCTAACTTCGAACGGTCGCAAAACGAACTGTTGTAAGTGGAGGACTTGCTTAACAACTGCCTGACTCGGCAACGGGAATTTTGGGCTCGATTGTGGCCGTAAGTCGAGGACTACCAGAGTGAGAAGGCCCCCTTCCCCCGGGTGCAAACTCTGCCCGCCCTGAAATGACCCCCTTTTGTGCCCCAGGGAATGAGCATCCCCGCTCAGCTCCACGTTTCCACCCGGGCCGGCTCCGAGCGGAGGTCCGAACAGCGCAGGCTCCTCTCGTCCTTCACTGGCAGCTGCGACAGCGACTTGCTCAAATTCAACCAGCTCAAGGTGAGTTGTCTAGCCCCCCCCCCCCCCCCCCAGGGACAAAAACTTGATGCAAGCAGGACAGGGACCCCACGGGGAAGAAGGCTTAGATGGGGGCAGAGGCCTGGCGGGTAGGAAAAAAGCAGGGCTGGGCTCCTGGGCATTGGCAGGGTTCGGGCGATCCTCTAGCCAAGGGTCGCCGGGGTTTGGTAAACCCCCAAATGCCACCTCTGGCTGGCCACACCCACCCTGCCCCTCCCCTCCCAGGAGTCTCCACGCGGCCCAGTCATCATTCCAAGTAAATGCAGGGGCTGCATGGAAGGCAAAAAAAGAGCCCACCGGAGATTCCGGAAGTCCAGAAATGGGCTTGTTTCCAGCCTCCGGACTCCAGGGGAAGCTGTTTCCGCCCTCCTGGAGGCTCGAGAAAAACCTCCGGAGCCCGGGGAGGACAAAAAATGCCCCTTCCCGCTATGGTGCAGGCGGCCAACTAGGCCACGCCCCCAGCAATGGGGCAGCAAACCCGTTGCTAAAGGATCTGAAGCCCACCCCTGAAAAAAAAAGCCCAAAACTTAACCAGGGCAGGAAGTGCCACTGAGACCCGTGTCGTCCTAACCCTCCTGCAGCCCAACAGCTTACAAGCAGTCCTCCTTTAGCGACCAACCTCGTTCAACAACATTCACAAGCGGGACAGTGACGAAAAAGCAACTTTTTGGTCACTGTCCTTGCATTGACGACCTTTCACCGGTCTGTAAAACCAAGTTTGGAAGCACGATCGTGCTTTCATTTAGCAAACGCTTCGCTCAATGACCAAGCGGCCCCGAGACGTCGCGGTCGCTGAAACGAGGACCGCCGGCCATCAGCATTCCCCAAAGCGCCCCTCTCTCCATTCGCGAGGGTTTTGGCATCGCAAGCAAGGAAGCTTTTAGGGCTTCCCCAGTGTGGATTTGTTTAGCCATCTGTCGTCTTCTGCCTCCGCTCTGCAGTTCCGGAAGAAGAAGCTAAAATTCTGCAAGAGTCACATTCACGACTGGGGGCTCTTTGCCATGGAGCCCATTGCCGCTGACGAGATGGTGATCGAGTACGTGGGCCAAAATATCCGACAGGTAAGCTGCCACAGGTCATCCTGTCCCCGGAGGCTGCTACACTTGGAAGCTCCCCCAATCCTGGTAAGAAACGTAAGAAACTTAGGAGCTACCTCCGAGTGGACAGCAGCATCCCGTTTCTTGGTCCTGGGCTCTGACGGCCCTTTCAGGTCTTGGACCACAGACCTTCGCTCTGCTCTGCATTTGATAACTGCTATATGCCAATTTTAAGGGTCAGGGGGGGTCAGATAACTGAAGATACCATGGCTTTTGTTGTGCTCTTTTCAAATCCTGCTCCCTTCAGCAGCTGCCCTTTGTCATAAGTCCCATCAGCCCCCCTCCCTCCCTTGCCCCTCCCTTCCTCCCATCTCTTCCTTCCTTCCTTCCCTCAGACTTTGGCCTGACTTGAGGTGTCTCCTTCCCTCCCTCCCTCCCTCCCTCCCTTCTTTCTTTCCTCCTTCCCTCCCTTCCGACTTTGGCCTGACTTGAGGTGTCTCCTTCCTTCCTCCCTCCCATCTCTTTCCTTCCTTCCTTCCTTCCTTCCTTCCTTCCTTCCTTCCTTCCGACTTTGGTCTGACTTGAGGTGTCTCCCTTCCTTCCTTCCTTCACTCGCTTCCCTCCCACCTCTTCCTTCCTCCCTCCCTCCCTCCCTCCCGACTTTGCCTGACTTCAGGTGTCTCTCTCTCTCTCTCTTTCCTTCCTTCCTTCCTTCCTTCCTTTCTTCCCATCTCTTCCTTCCCTCCCTCCCTCTCTTCCGACTTTGGCCTGACTTGAGGTGTCTCCCCGCAGGTCATTGCTGACATGCGAGAGAAGCGGTATGAGGACGAAGGCATTGGGAGCAGCTACATGTTCCGAGTGGACCACGACACAATCATCGACGCGACCAAGTGCGGAAACTTCGCCCGGTTCATCAACCACAGTTGCAACGTAAGTCTTTTCTTCCTCTGGCACCTTCTGGGGACCCTCCAGAAAGCTTTGCGAAGACCTCCTTTCGCCTAAACCTCGCATTGCGTGCTGGGCAGGCTGGGTGACCCTCAATCCTCCCCCCGCTTCTCTCCCTGCAGCCCAACTGCTACGCGAAGGTCATCACGGTGGAGTCGCAGAAGAAGATCGTCATCTACTCCAAGCAGCACATCAGCGTGAACGAGGAAATCACCTACGACTACAAGTTCCCCATCGAGGACGTCAAGATCCCCTGCTTGTGTGGCTCCGAGAACTGTCGAGGGACCCTGAATTAAGAAAAGAAAAACCCGGTTGTGGGCCACGCATCGGCGGCGGCCTCCAGACTGCGGAAACCGAGGGCGTTTGGTTGCACTTTTGCCAAAAAAGGAGGGGGAAAAAAATGAAACCAAGTAGGGAAAGAAAAGAAAAATGGGAGAGTGGGGAAAAAAACCCCCAACCCGCTGGGCACGTCCTCTCCTTCCCGAAGGAGACACGCAAGTTTCAGACACGCACACTAGGACTTTTATTGCTGCAGGTGCTTTTCATCCAATTTTCATCCAGTTCCTCGTCTTCTCCTGAGTTGTTCCGACATCAAAACACTATATATATATTTTTTAAACTCCCTGCCCACCTGCTCCGCATCAGCCTAGCTCCAGTTGGGGTACCGCAAGGTATTTTTGTCTTTTCGTTAAAAACATGACTTTCTTCATAAGATGCTGCTACTTTTCCTCCTTCATTTACAGGTTTAGGTGTTGGGGGCTCTTGGAGAGAGGCGGGGGCCCAAGCCGGGATTTTTCGAAGGTTGAAATGCATCCAGCGGAGGCGGAGAGCGGGATTCAAAAGGGGAGGAGCCAGACATGCGATGTGGGGTTGCAGGTAGCCGAAGCTCTTAAGGAATGTCCAGGTGAACGGTGGGCCATGGAGTATGGGGGGGGGGGGGGTGTGGGGAGGAGGGGGGTGTCTCACCCCACCAACTTCTGAAGGCAAAGAAATCGGAGCTCTGAAATCCTCGCTCGCTCGTGAACATCCCAGGTATAGGATCAAAGAGCATCCTAGCCTCTGTTTTGAAAACCTGAGATTTTTATATCCTTTCGTCCCTCACCAGCCTAGCCGTGCCTGATGGTTTTGAAAGCAGAGAAGGTCCCTCCCTCTTTGGGCAGTGTCCACCAGGCCCTGCTGCCTTCTGTGGGGCAGAAGGAAGACAGCTGTCCCCTCCCAAGGAATAGAGGAGACAAGGCGACTCCTAGAGTGGCTCAGAACCCCAGAGCAAAAACTGCCGTTTCCTCTCTTGGGCGTCCCTCTCAAGCAGGTTAGTCTTGGTAGTCTAGGAGGACCAAGGTCTTTCTTGGTGGCTAAACTGACTTGGTAGAGGTCAGTTGGGCAGCTGCAAGGTGGCACGCTGGCTCTGTCCTCGTTGTACCACCACTTACCACTCCGGCAGGGCTGCGAGAGCAAAGGCTCTTCGAGCCAGCCTTTGGCTGCCCACCACCAACGGTCTCCAAGGCGGTCCTTGTAGAGCAAGCCAAGCAGGCTCAAGCATCAGAGAAGTGGACGCCTCTCTAGGACGGTAGCCGGGTGAGGTGCTGAAGGGTTGACTTTCAAATCTGGCCTGGGGCGGGAGTTCTTAAAAATCAAACTGAGGAGCAAATCTCGGGTTCTTAGCCACCTGTGGCACCTCTCAGCCTCTGGTTGCCTTTTCTGGCCCTGCTGGAAAACCCATCAACTACTGGATTAAAAGCAGAGGCCAGCAGAGGTTGCCTAAAAATTATTTTTAGAGACACCCCTCACCCTTCCCTTTCCCCCACAAACCGGTGGCTTAGCGTCCATTGGCTTCTGTGTTCTGCTCCCTTTAAGATGGTAGGACGTGGCTAACCCACCCGTTCTTCAGGATGCTCCTTAATCGATCGGCGTGGCAGCTGGCTTGTGTGGCTTGTGGCCTAAAGAGGTGGACGCCACGCCTTCCTCTCGGCTTAGCGGGCAGGAAGAGTCAGGAGGAGCCTCAGCTCAGCTCCTTAACCTGTAGAGGTGGTCCTCCTTGACCTCCACGGTGGAGAAGTTGGGTTTGATCAAGGAGGAAGGAGAGCAGGTCCTGCTCTGTTTTTCCTCCCCTGCCGTCTCCCCGTTTCTCCTCAGTCATTTGATGCCTCCCATTGTAGACAAACCCAAGGTCTTTGCTTCCCATCATTCAGACCAGGTAACGGCGGTCCGTCATTGGTTCCCTTTCATGCTGTGAATGTAAACCCACTCGGGAATTCTCCACACAGGCACAACCCTGAAATGTTATGTAGCAGCTTGTGCAGGAAAAGCTTCCTGGTGACCTCTCTCTCTCTCTTTCTCTCTCGCTTGCTCGTCTACGGACTTCCTCTCTTCCTTCCCCCCCCTCCCCATTTTTTTTTTCTTCCTAAGTGCAAAATGAAATATAGGGAAAAAAACGTTATCCTAGGTTTGTTTGCTGTCACTTAGATTCCCGCTGGTTAGTCTTAGCCACGACGGGGCGCAGGAGGAAGAGAAAAGGGAGAGCCGAAGGCTCATCCGGAGCGTTGAGATACGTGGAATCCTAGAGCCGCGGGTTTTCCTCCTTTCATCGTGGTTAAGTTTTCTTCTATCCCGAAAAGAATTTGATCCCAGCAAAATCCTCTTCCATCCTAAATAAAGGAAACGGGGAGGGGGGAGTTAGTGACAGCTGAAAGGGGCCCAGCTGGGACCATAGACAGGTCCTCCAGCTCTCCTTCTCTTGGCTGGATCTCCAAGAAGAACGCCACCGCTTGGAGAACATGGCCACCTCTCCTCTCTCCTCATGTGGCGTGAGAAGACCAACTTCCTCTTAGCTTGACCTCTCACGCCACGCTTCTTTGGGAGACCCCCCTCCCTGAATGGAGTCCCAGACCGCCTAGTTAAGCTAGCTTTCGGACATTCAACCCGATCCTCGGGTTTCCGAGCTTGAGGTTCCTTCTCGGGAATCCAACAGCCAATCCTGAAAGCTGTTTTATCTCATCCAAAACAGCTTCTTTCCGCCGTGGGAGGGGCGGGGGTCACATTTTAAAACTCTGATGAAATATTATTGTTTCAGTTTTTTCATCATCTTCTTCTTTTTTTTTTTTGGACCTATTTTCAGGGATCATTTCAGTGCATTTCTGTATAAAGTTTTTTTGGTTTTTTTTTTAAAAAGAAAACCCGTGGGGGCGTGTGGCTCGGGTTAAAATGAAATTTTGAAGTTTAAAACGGACGCATCACCTGTACATATAGGGCATCCTTTCCGAGTCTTCTCTTCGAAACCCTTGTTTCTTGTAGAAACACGTCGTTTTTATTTGGAGGAGTGAGTGGGGGTGGGGTGGGGTGTCGTTTTTGTTTCGTTCAATTTTTTGTTTGTTTGTTGGGGGCTGTTTTGTTTGTACTTTAAAAGCATGTAAATAATTTGTTAAAGTGACAAATAGTAGTTTGGAGTTCTTTTTTTAAAGAAAAACAAAAAAATCGCCAGCAGAAGACCTCAATGAGAGAGTCAGCGTCTTGGGGTGGGGGTGGGGGGCCGGAGAGGGGGGGGGGGTTGTCCCAGGAGTGTAAAGCTGGCGCCGTTTTACAGCTTGTGTCAAGCTATGTATAATGTAAATTCTGTACAAAATCTCAACCTTTTTTGGGGGTCGAATGCATAGATCAAACTAGAAGCATTAAGACGCTGAAGATTTAAAAAAAAAAAAAAACCCGAAATGCCAAGATGAGGCTTTTTTTTTATTTGCCTTTCTGATAATCTTAATGTGCAAAAAACAAATCTATTTATTTCAAACGAAGAAAATGTGTACAGTCTATTAATGACAACCTAAAATGTATTTAAGCCGATCCACAAGTTTTGTTTTGTTTTTCTTTTTTCTTTTTTGCAAATTAAATTCTTCTTTTTCTTCTATTTTATAATGTTCCTTCTCAACTACCAAGCTAGTGTTTGTAGAAGTGGACATGGAAAAAAATATCTTTACAGCCCAATGGGGCCGAGCTTCTGAAGTGCTTCATTGCACACGCGCAACTCGGTGTGAGCTCCAGGATCGCACCCGTCAGCCAAGAAGGCTCTGTACGGTCAGAGGCAGGTTGGGTGGGGGTCTCCCGTTCTCGCTGCAGCTGCTCAAATGAGGCAAGGGTTTGGGGGTGAGAAGAAGCACTCTAAATTGGGGGAGGGTCTCTTGGTCTTGCAGTGGAAAACTGGAGGAAAAGACCTCCGTTGTTCCCGATTTCCGATTCTGTAAAAAGACCAATTTTTAATTTGCAGTGTGAAAAAAAAAAACCAACCTTCTTTAAAAAGGGGGGATTTTTTTAAAAAAAATGGTTTGCAGTAAACGACCTATATTTTTTATGTTCCTTTCAATAAATAAACAAAGAAATAAATGAATTTTTTTTTAAAGGAATCTCTGCTTTGGAGATTGAGGATTTTTTAAAGGAAAACGTTCTGTTCCCTTTTGTTTTAAACAGCTGTGTAAAAAAATAAAAAACGAACCCTGTAGTTTCTGTGCATCTAGGTTTCCGTCATCAGTTCTTTGTTTTGAAGGATGTGGTTTGGGTTTTCTTTTCTTTTCGTTTTGGTTTTTTTTTTCCTTCCCCCTTTTTGTTTTGCTTTGTTGTGGGTGTGTCATTCTGTAAATATTTGTTCATATTTTTTTGTGAATTGAATACTATGTACCATTGTATTATAGTAACTTTTATAAAGCAAACCATAAATATACTGACTTTTCTTATAGAAGATCTGTGCTTGGTTTATTAGCCTGAAAGAAGACACATTTTGCTTCCTGGCTCTTGTGGCTGGAAGATGATTGGCAGGAAGTGGAGGGGTGGGTGGGTTCTACAGGGGATGGTTTAAAAAATGCCAAAATGGCAACTGCACCATGCAACTCCTTGTTTTTTAGGTTTTAACAATATACTGCCCAGAGTCGCTCTTTGACGGACTTGTGCGATCTCCAAATTTGACATCCAAGTAAATAAACTAAGGCCATCTCCTTGACCTTCACACTGTCCAATTCCCTTTACTTATCCTCCTCGTCAATTGATCTCTGAACAGGATAAGGTGGTAGGACCGCTGCTCCTAATTTACTCAGCAGGGCAGGAGAACAAGGTAGGCTTCTGTTCAAAAATTCAATCAATGGTGGGTCTTGATTTCAGAGGTTCCCCTTTTATAAGGAATAACCACTAAAAAACCCCACTGTGTTGGGTAGTTTGCCCACCAACCAGCCAGGATCATCCACCATCGAGCTGGCATTCCGCAACCAGCGAGCCTCTGCCATCCTCCCCGTCTTTTGTGAGAAGATGGCGCACGATGGATCCTGCTAAAACTCGTATCAAACTTATTTCTCAAAGACATTCTCAACTTCGGCAACTTGAAGATGCGCGCGGACTTCAACTCCCAGAATTCATGCTGGCTGGCTGGGGAATTCTGGGAGATGAAGTCTACGCATCTTCAAGTTGCCAAAGGTTAAGAGACCTTCGCTAAAAAGAGAAGAAGACATCACAATTCTGTTCCCCCCACCCTCACCAGTCCTTAGATGTTGATATTAGGAGCCGTGTCATCTGGTTCGTTTTCCATCCGTTGTCCCTAAAACAGACACCGCAAGAAGCTCATTTATTTATTTTTTAATTCAACGACAAAAGATCAGGCTACAATGGAAGATCGGCGTTTAATCTTTGTCCATCACATTTTACTCTGAGGACATCTCACTTTGAGGCTGATGGACGTTACATGAGGTTGGATTCTCCGTCAGGAGTCAGGATGGTGAGGTTCCCTCGAGCATCTTGATCAATTTCAATAGCTTCAAACAGAGACTTGAAGTTTCCTGCTCCAAATCCCTAAATTTAGAGGAAAAACAAAACCAGGCATAAGTACTTATTTTATTTTATTTTTTTACCAACCTATACACCAATCTGTCTCTGCAGATTATGATAAATTTATTTTCTCCGATGCTGGGATGTTCTGTTTAGACCCAAAATGGCAGTTGACGACTCAGTTCTGCATTTCATGAGTGTATAGACTCGTCCGCAAAACAGTGAGGAAGGGAGTTCAAATTAATTGAACCTGGCTTAGAATATCATCTGGCTAGATCTGTGTGTCCCAACTTTGGCCATTTCAGGAGTATGGACTTCAACCCCCAGAATTCTTATCCGTGGCCTTATGCCAATGGAATTCTGGGAGTTGGAAGTCCACAAACTCAAAAATGGCCAAGATCAGGGTGCACTGGGCTAGAGCAAAAATCTCCAAATTTAGCAACTTTAAGACTTATGAATTTCAACTCCCAGAATTCTTCTTCAGTTGAGTTGGGAAGTTGAAGTCCACAAGTCTTCAAGTTGCTAAATTTGGAGATCCCTGGGCTAGAAGATCTCCAGATTGGTTAATCAAGTAGAAATCCTATCACCCAACTCCCCGTTGCAATTTCCTCAAGACATCCAACTCCTTTTGGTCCTGAAAATTTGCCTCCGTTTTTTGGAAAGCCGACAGAAACTGGAGGAGGCCCAAGGATGACCTCACAGCATCTGCAAAACCAATTCTTCTTCAAAGTAACCTCGAAGGACGCTGCCCTGAGGAACCAACCTCGTGGTTGTAGCGCTGAATGACCTCAAGGAAGACGGTTGGCCTGTCCTGAACGGGCTTGGTGAAGATCTGAAGGAGGTAGCCCTTCTCGTCAAAGTCAATTAAGATTTTGAGTTCCTTGAAAGAGAACGACGAGAGACTGAAGGAAGTTGCCAAAGAAATGTGGGTGACTTTATACATTTTGGTTGCATGTCGGAATGAAAACACAACAGGAAGCTCTTAGAATTAGAGTCGATTCGTCTATTCAATTTAATGTCAGCCTAACGAATATATATAAACCAGGATGATGTCTCCGTCTTTGAGCAAAAGGGCTCCCATCAAGATGAAGGAACACTAAATCATAGTTTTTACTATATTTCTGTAGCCCTTCTTCCCTCAAGAGGCCACCCTGATCTTCCTGCTCTCCTCCATATCTTCTCAAGAACCACCTCAAGTGATAATATCTTAGATTAACACTCTAACCATAATCCCCCGTTATAATGGAAGGCAACTGACCTCCAGTTTATCAATGCTTTCCTTCACTTTGATCTTGGCTGTCTTCAACCGCTCCCGGAGCTGCTGGTAGTACTTTGACGGTACGGACATGAACTCCATGCCACGGTCTTTCAAGTTTGTGATCTACATCCAGAGAAGGTTCATGAGTGTAAAGATGGACCCCTTCCAGGAAGTTGACATGTTGGGTGGGAAGGTTTCTAAAGAAACTGGACATTCTTACCGAAGCGATGATGTCTGAAGTGTTCAGGGCAATGTGCTGGACTCCAGGGCCTCCGTAATAGTCCACATATTCCTGTGGCACAAAAGAAACCAAGGTGGACCATAGGCCAAGATCTCATTCAGGAAGAACATCACTGTATCTACATTCTTCTGCGTTTGTGATGCAGAGCTACGGTGGCTGAAGAGTGGGGAGATCACAGCATCGCCAGTGCTTGCTCCTGGTTCATTCTGGCTTGTGACGTGAGTTGGGTAAGAATGTTGGTTTCACGCTCTGAATCCTGGTTTGCTAGGTCCCATCATTGGCTCAGTCTTCCCCATGAAGACGACAAGAGGGCTTCGGGGCAGCCCACATATCTTTCTCCTTCTGCTTATCCCACCTGTAATCTTGGCTTGACAACAACCTTGCAAGAGGTTGGAGAAGAGGCCAGCTAGATGAGGATAAAGAAGTAGCAAAAAATCCCCTCCCGAAATACAACAAGGTCTGTTGCGAGGAGAATTGGTGACTCCTGTTGGGTGTTTCCACCACCCACAAAAGTCCGCTTTGTGGTACCTGGATCTGAGACTTCTTCTTGCCCATCGCAGGTTCATTGATGGGCATCCTGATGGTCTCCTCATAATTGGCCATGACAACAGACCGCAGGGCACTGTATTCGGTGTGCAGTTGTTTGTCATCCACAGACCAGAAGCGATGGAACTGGAGGTTCTTCTGATACCTTATAGATGCCATACAGGGAAACAGAGACCTTGAGTAGAGGCTAAAACTTTCTCATCAACATCCTATTGGCCAAGACCTGAGAAACGGACCACGTTAACCAGGAATTCTGGGAGTTGAAGTCCACCCCTCTTAAAGTGGCTGAGAAACACTGCTGCAGGTGTTTATTAGCATTGCTTTAGAAGGAGGAAAATGTGACATTTAGACCATATTTACCGTTTCTCCTAAGCTGCCCCCCCCCCCTCTCTCATTGAAATGCTCTTATTCATTAACTTTAATCAATAACGTTCTTTGCTCAGGAAAGCACAAAGAGAAGTTAGTTGTTACCCAACTATCCAAATAGGGAGGGCTCTGATATTTTTTCCTGAGAAGGCCCAGAGTTTAATATCAAAATCTATTGAAAGTGATGAAGAAATCTTTTGACCACAGGAGAAAAAGGTCTTGAAGATTACATAGCAGGCCAAGGGCCTGTCCAGAAAGAACTCCCAAACATTTTCCTGATTGTAGAACTCCGTAATAAAACATTAGCAGGTGAGTTCAACCTTCAGTTCAGAGGTGGTCTTCAGCCGGTTTGGAACCAATTGCCCGAACTGGTAGCGGAAATCTGCCCACCTATCCAGGCTCTATGTCGTCCTATTTAGGGACATTTTTGAGGCCAGGTGTATGTGTGGAAGGCAGTTCCTCTAAACCAGCCTTACTCATCCTGATGTGTTGATACACCGTGTCTTATCATTCCTTAACCGACATTCCTAGCTAAGGGAACCTGGACAACAAGGCCCACCTTCATGTCTACTTGGGTGCCACCAGCTTCAACATCTGCTTTTATTAATTATAAGGAAGGTTCCCCCCCCCCAAAAAATAAAATCTCACCAGTCTACCACAGAGAGCATTTCCTGGTCAGGCTGATTCCCCACAACGTGATCGATAAAATTCAGTTTTGCAGCAGGTCTGCAAACGAGAGAGAAACATAACCACATCATGTTAAACGGTCAAACTTCTTCTTCTTCTCTCTCTCTCTCTCCAGCTTGCCCATCCTTGACCTTCAAACTAGTCACAATTCATTTTCCGTGGGATGAGGGTTTTTTCCCATCCCTTCTTCTTCTCTACTGAATTGTCCTTTCCCACGCACATCTGAGATTTCTTCCACATGACCAGAGGTGGTATTCAGCCGGTTCAGACTGGTTCACCCGAACCGGTAGCGGAAATCATGGGTGGGGGCCCGCCCACCTGCCCCAGCTCTATACCATCCTAGTTAGGCACATTTTTGAGACCGGGCACATACGTGGAAGGCACGTGGGCCTGTTGTGGTCCACCAGCAGCCTGCAGAGCTGGCATCAGAGTCAGACAGTGAGGAAGCTGGAAAGGACCATGGAGTCTGGGGAAGGCTTGGATGAGGGCTCCGCATCGGAGGCAGAGAAAGGGCCATCTGGGAAGTACATGCTGCCTCCGGAGCCTCCAGAGTTGGACCTCAGCAAGGCAGAGGAACAGGGGGAGCCTGTTCCCAGTGCGCGCGTGCGCAGAGCTGCCAGAAGGCAAGAACAGCTAAAACAAAAGGGACTACTCAGGAGTAGGGCTGGGAGATGATTGGCCCCTCCCATAAGGCTTAAAAGAGGAGCAAAGGCACGTGGGCCCTTTGCAGGAAAGCAAAGTTGTTAATTCTATTCCCAGTCGGCATCTCTGTTTGATTCTGGACTCCGTGTGGCTTTGCCAATTAGGTCTTTGGCAGCGTGTCAAGGGAGATAAAAGTGGGTGATTATCCCGAAGAACTTCTCCCAAAGGACTTTTTGCAACTAATTGGGACTCCTCTGTGAATGAACAAAATTCACAGCTGTTGCAATAAAAGAGGTTTTGGGGACTACTCAAAAGTGTTTTACCTCAGGAAGCCGAGGTCACAACAGCCCTGAGGCTTTCCACAACTGGCTGACCTCTTCCCCTTGGGGAGAGAAGCCAGCCATTTTCTCTGCACTCTTGACCCTGGGAGATGTTGAAGGCAACATCTAAACAGGCTTTGGATACTTACAACTTTTTTAAGAGCGGGTCCTTAAAGAGAGGGGCTTCAAATCCAGGTAAGAAGAGTCCCTTGTAGTTCCGTTTTTCTATGAGGGTGTGCGTGGTGTCTCCATACTATATTGTCAAAAGAAGGAGAAACACAAGATGACGGGATCGCACCAACATTTGGAGGGAAGACTTTCCTAAGAAGCTGAGGACCATCCGCAGTTGGGTAGAAGGTCTCTGGCATTTACATAGATGGCCGGAGGAAAGATGATGTCCTTTCCTTCCAGATATTTTTTTGGGCCAAAAAGCTCAGACTTTGCTCCATCTGGATTTGAGGGACCTGAAGTTCTTTAGCAAACAGATCACAGGATGGAGGAGACCATCCTGTGAAGCCAGACCATCTCAAAGCAGGGGGCTTCCTTCCTTACAGCGTTTGCATTCCTCTTTTTTGTACCAAGCAATGAGAGACAACCTACAATCAAAACTCTCCCAAGCTACCAAGCTGAAATAGAGCCAGAATTTTGCTCCTCACCAACTCTCGGCTCACCTTTAAGGTCTCCCAGCCTTTCTTCAGTGCTCGTTCATCTTAAAACAACCCCCAATTTATCAATATTTGCTTAGTTTTTCCCAGCTTTGGCCTCTTCCACGTCTATCCAGCACAACTCTCACCATTTCCAGCTGTCTAGAACTGTCGAGAAGGTTCAGGCCAACTCATGACAAGAATGCCAAGCTAGAGAAGACCTTCCCACCCAACTAACCACCATTTCCCCAGCTCCTGCCTTCTTCCTCTCTCTCTGCTTTGGAACTTTCTTCCGAAGCCCTTACCGTTTGCACGATGGCAAATTTCACTTTCCCGTGCTTGTCTTCTTCCGTCCAGGGCTCTCGCACTATACGGGCTCCACGTTCTCGAGCTTTCTGAACGGAGGACGGGAGAATGAAGTAAGATCAGAGAGGTCGGCCAGTAGGCTGGTGTGAGAACTGGCAAACTTCACAATGCTGGGCAAGTTTGGCATTTTGTGACGAGAACAGCCTAAAAGCAGTGGTGAACTCCTATTTTTTTTAATACCAGTTCTGTGGTCATGGCTTGGCGAGCATGGCAGGGGAAGGAGAGTGCAAAATCTCCATTCCTACCTCACTCCAGGGGAAGGATACTGCAAAATCCCCATTCCCTCCCCACTCCAGGGGAAGGAGAGTGCAAAATCCCCATTCCCTCCCAACTCCAGGGGAAGAATTTTGCAAAATCCCCATTCCCACCCCACTCTGGGGCCAGCCAGAGGTGGTATTTGCCAGTTCTCCGAACTACTCAAAATTTCTGCTACCGGTTCTCCAGAACTTGTCAGAACCTGCTGGATTTCACCCCTGCCCACAACCCATTGCAGCCGCCCCTCTGCTTAATTTTCCATTTATGGCCTCCAGAGATGGCCCAAATTTCTTCTCTGAAATAAAGGTGACCCTCGAAACTGGCATTCGGTGGAGGGAACCTGCAAATTCCCATGAAAGCAACCTCTTGAATATGCCAAAAGACTTTCCAGCTTGGATTTACCTGCACGATGGAATCGCAGTCTTCCACTTCGAAGGCAATATCTCTGACGCCATCTCCGTGCTGCATTAAGTGTTGTCCCATTTCTACATGGACCGAAAAGGGGGAGTCAACATGGATATTATGATTTTTGGGGGGTTCAGCAGCAGCTGTCCGTCCCATTCAGAAGGACCCAAAGTTTCTGCCAGCAAAAATTTCTGCCCGCCCTCATAATATAACCCAGTGGTGGGTTTCAATATTTTTTACTATCTGTTCTGTGGGTGTGGCTTGGTGGGCGTGGCATAGCTTCGTGGGCATGGCTCGGTGGGCGTGGCATGGGAAGGATACTGTAAAATCTCCATTCCTTCTCCAATCCAGGAGAAGGTTACTGCAAAATCCCCATTTTCTCCCGATCAGCTGGGACTCGGGAGGCAGAGAATAGATGTGGGTGGGGCCAATCAGAATTTTTACTACCGGTTCTCCGAACTACTCAAAATTTCCACTACCGGTTCTTCAGAATTGGTCAGAACCTGCTGAAACCCACCTCTAATACAGCCGCTTCCAGCAATAACGGCCAATTTTATTACCTGAGAAGTGACTAAACAATAACTGACTAACTAGATAGTAGTCACATAGAAAAGAAGCACTTCACATGTGCTGATTTGAACAGGGTCCAGAGGTCTGCTAATTCCTGGTACAATATTTCCTTATTAATTAAATTTATTTATTAAATTTATATGCCACCCATCTCACTCCGAAAAGCTACAAAAAGGAATACCTTACAAGAAGGAATAATAATAACAACAATATCAACAACAATAACAGCAATAATAATAATATGGTAATGCTGGTTTTAAATGTACCTTCATTTCCAGGGTTAAGGGCTGAGGAGAAAACAAATATAATCTGGAAATAAACATCATAAAGAGAGAATTAATACACTCCCTCTAAGGCACAATGAACAGACGGTCACGAATTTCCCTTTATCCCTTCAAAGCAGAAGAGGGAAGCTTTCATCGAGTTTCTGAGATAATGGCCAAGCTTAACGAAGACTGTTAATTAATTAAGCCAGGAATTAACGTTAACCTCCTGCTTTTCCAGAGGTTACCTTTTTTTGCAAGATCTCTTTTGAAAGATAAGAAGAGCCGGAACAGGGAAAGCGGGGATTAATATGATGGAAAGAACTGTTTGAAGGCTTCAGATTTTGAACCCTCCTCCTCCTGCTACCTGCTGTCCGAAGGCCGACTGACTGACCTTGGTTCCCAACCAAGAAGGAAATTATTGAACGAAGCAGCCGGTGGTCGACAGCTCTCAAGACCTCAAAGGACATCCAGAGTCCGTCTCTCTTCATTGAGATACACAACACGATAGTATTTTCTTTCATCAAGTAGTGATATTATTTTCCGGCCCTCTTACCTTATCCTGCTTGACCACGTGGGAAACCACATCTCGGTTGCCGGTTTCCAAGCCTCGGTAGGCCAGTTCTTCGAACCCCATTTTGTTGCAGTAAAACGATGCAGCCTTGAGACAGTGAAGGAAGCTGCATTAGAGGAGGGTCCTTTTAACTTCATCTCCCCTCACTCGTAGGAGAGAGAGAAATTGATTGCAACTTCTGTAAAGATTAGAAGACCTTCCCTTCCCTTCCCTTCCCTTCCCTTCCCTTCCCTTCCCTTCCCTTCCTTCCTCTCCCTGCCTTTCCGTTTCATTTTTCTTTTCTTTCCCTTCCCTTTCATTTCATTTCCCTTACCCTTTATCCTTCCTTCCCTTTCCTTTTGCCTCTGTCCCTCTCCTTCCTTCCTTCCTTCCTTCCTTCCATCTTTTCTCCTTTCCTTTCCTCTTTTGCCCCGTTTTTTCTACTTTTTCTTTTCTCTTTCTTGTTTAATTTCACTCTGTATAATGTCCTGTTTATCTTTTACTGGTGTGAAAATTATATACGGTACTAAAAAACTTCCTCTCCCCACCCACCCCCCACCCCAAATATATGGCTTTGCCACAGTCCTTATATTATTCTATGTTCTTCTTCATGTCCAAGGACTTTTTCCCTTGTTTTGCTTTTGAGCAACCCTTTCTCATAGCTTTCTCTTCCCAAGGGCATTAGCCCACTACCACTGTTAGCTTCAGTGGCTCACAATGGTTCTGGGGTTTTTGCACACTCCAAAGCACACCTTCTCAAGGTTGCCAGCATTTTTGGGCAGGTAGGCTGCCTTTGTGTCTAAGGATCTCTTGAGTTTTCTCTTGTCCGGCTTCCAACGTTATTTGCATTGATGGGGATGAACTCAAGAATTCCATTCATAGAAAATTCCAAACCCCAATTCCTTGGCCAACTGTGCCTTTGCCAATGTCGATGTTTAAGGCTTAGGAATAAACTCTGCTGGAACATGCATGGATTGACGATGCAGATCTATGCAAAGTAAACAGTGTTTACTTTGCAATCTCACACAAATCTTGCTGCTAAAACCAAGTAATCCCTTTGGTTGAGCCTTTCTCATCTCCAAATAGAAGAGAGGAGAAGAGAATAGAGAATAGAGAATAGAACAGAAGAATAGAATAGAATAGAATAGAATAGAATAGAATAGAATAGAATAGAATAGAATAGAATAGAATAGAATAGAATAGATTTTTTTATTGGCCAAGCGTGATTGGACACACAAGGAATTTGTCTCCTGTGTATAAGCTCTCAGTGTACATACAAGTAACAATTGATAAATCATAATAAAATACATTCATCATAATCGTAAGTGATAGTCATAGGATACTGAATAAGCAGTCCACATAAACCATACTAGTAAGGATACCAAATACAACTATTAATATAAATTGTAAGCCGGATGAGAGAGAAAGGGAGAGAGGGAGAAGGGGGAAAGGTGGAGAGAGAGAGAGAGAGAGAGAGAGAGAGAGAGAGTGTAAGGAGGAATCTGGGGCTGTTCCAAGTGTGGTTTACCTCTCAGTTCCCATCATCCCTGGTCCTTGATCTTGCCGGTTGAGCCTGATAGGCACTGCAGTCCCACCACTTCCATCCCATAGTTCCCACCCCAGACGAGATGCCCAGTTTTGGAGACTCCAGATTCAAACATTCCCTTCGGCCACTGTGTAAAAAATACCCCCACCGAACTCTCTCTCTCGGTGTGTGTGTTTTTCCCCTTTTCCCTCCTCCCTCCCCTTTCCTCTGATGTCTTGCCTTTGGAATCCCCGAGCCTACGAGAAAGCACAGCGCGTTGATCTGGGAAACATTTGGAGCTGAGCTGAGCTTTCAAATGATCCCTGAAAGCCTCTTGGCAACGGTGAGGGCCGTGGCATCAGGGATCAATTATCTACCCTGCTAGAAGGAAAACTGGGAAGAGCTTCAGCCTGGCTTCCTCAGCTGTCCCGGGAAATTGGCCGATTGCAAACCCCCACAAGTTGTGTGTGCGGGGGGACCCTGCAGGTTGGAGGCCTGACGAGTCGGCCGTGTTAGTGTGGGTGGGGGTATTTGCATGTTTGTGCGTGCATGCATGCCTCTGTTTGGCCAGCCCTGGGTTGCATTGGGCAGCGCATGTCTCCGTGACAGCCAAGCGCAAACCCTAAATCAAACGCAGGTGGTGGTTTTGGAAACATCCTTCCTTCCCCGCCTTCCCACCCTCCAATGGAAAAGCCGCCGAGCTTCATCCCAGCCAGGCATGGGAGCCGCCTTGGGTGGGCGCCCGGCAGGTCTGTCTACTCCAGGCTTACCTGCTTGGCATTGCCAACCCAGAAAGTCAAGGAGTGGAAGTGCAGGAATCGGCCTCGTGCCGGCTGAAGGAGAAGGAAAGACAGGGCAGTAGCAACAGCAGTAGGCGCTTAGACTTATAGACCGCTTTGCAATGCTTTCCATGCCTCTCTAAGCGTGGTTTAACAAGCCAGCTTCTTGCCCCCCAACAATCTGGGTCCTCATTTTACCCACCTCGGAAGGAGGGAAGGCTGAGTTAATAGCAACAGCACTTACTTATAGGGCAGGGGGTTACGACTCTCGGCTGATCTGGGGGCAGCCGAGGGGGATTCACCAGAGAGAAGGTTGAAGCTACAGAGATAATATCTGAATAAACCCAGTCAGTTTCTTGTCCTTATTTCTCAGGATTGCGGTTGGATGAAGACCTCGATGGGGTCCTTGGGACTCTCTGATCTAGGGGTTTTCTTGCAGACGGTTCACACGAGAAAACCCCTATCATGCTCTGGTGGCTCAGCAGACTAAAGCAGTGTTATTAACTGTTATTAGCATCAGCTGCCTGCAATTACTGCAAGTTCAAATCCCACCAAGGTGGACTCAGCCTTCCATCCTTTCAAAGGTGGGTAAAATGAGGACCCAGATTGTGGGGGCAATAAGCTGACTTTGTATAAAATATACAAAAGTATGAAGGCTATTGCTTAACACATTGTAAGCCACCCTGAGTCTCCGGAGAAGGGCGGCATATAAATCAAATAAATCAAATAAATAAATAAATAAATGACCCAACTAGGGAATGTCATCCGTGCTAGAAGGGAGTGGGGTTTGCTCTTCATTAGCATATACAAATAAAAGCACCCTTCCCTTCTAGCACGGACGATGTTCCCTAGTTGGGTCATGAAAACAGCCAAGCTCAGAGAACATCAAAGACCCCACAGTTGTCATCTTCCCCACTCTCTTCTAGCACTGATGATGTTACCTAGTTGGGTCACGAAACATCTGCAAGAAAACAACCCAGCTCAGAGAGCACCAAGGACCCCACAGTTCAGTCTTGAGCTACAAATCTTCTCTTAGAAGAATTCCATTCCCCTCACCCCAAAAATGTCCCCAAGACATCCGGACTGGAGTGACTTATTGAAGCTGGTTTGCTTTCAGCTTTGCTGAATCCAGCTGTGACTTCCACCCCTGTATTTGCAAGCATTTGGCAAACTCGCCCCCAGCCTTCATCGCTGCCTGGGGTGGCAAAGCTTCCGATAACCTTGCTAGGTTAAAGATCAAGTTGACTGGAAAATATTTACCCAGCTCTTACGCAGGAGGAGGGCGGCCAGTTGCTCCTTGAGCAATCCTTTTAAAGAAGATTCCATTTTTATTTTTATTTTTAACCAGTCACCTGCTTTAGCTCCCAAACTGAGGGAAAGTTCTGACTGAATTTGGTTGCATTCCCTCCTCGGCAAGCACCCTTAGCCCTTGGTCTTGATTCTGACATTACCAAAAACTGGGTTTAGAGTTTACCCAAAGCAAGGTTGCATGTTTGCAAACTCGAGGCAAAGCTCAACCTTTCGAAGGCTCATCCATTTCAGGAGGATTTTTCAATTTGCCAGTCAGAGCCAGAGAGTGGAGGCTCCAGTTATTTTTCACATTCAGGACAGTTTGTTGAATTAATCACAACTGGGGGTGGCGTCTATAAACCAAGATTTCCAAACAATCATGGCTGATTTCACAATATGCGAAGCCAGCACTAAATTATTATTATATATATATAGGTTGTTTTGCACATCCAGCTGCTGATTTCCAGAACTGCAAGCTAAACTTGGATGGAAAATCACCCAAAAATACGTCTAAGCCTCTTTACAACCGCCAACATTGATGTGATAACCTTGTGTTATCCATTCATTCTAATGCATAATTCGGTTGTGCAGACAGAAATCTGGAACTCGTTACTCGTCCCAGATCAGGGTACTGAGCCAGCTTTGAGTAATGTGTGGAAAAGTCATAGTTATAATGAGAACCAGATTAAATAAAAGATAAATGTGATGGGGTTTTGTTTTTTTTCAATAGATATAAAATTGAAACCACAATTGAAACCTCTTTTTATATCCGCACACTCTTATAGTACAGTAAGTACTATACTTACGATACTTACTGTACGATGTATACAGTATATACATCACTTGCTAAGAAAAGTTTTTGACAAGTTTTCTTATGCCTAAGAAAAAAAGATCATTTTTAAACAGGCTTTTTACCTAGTCTGTTTCACTGCATTTGGGATTCCAATATGAGGAATGTTTTAAAGGATAAATAGTTATTTATTCAATCAACTGATAGGCACGTTGAAAAGAAGAAACTCTGACCCCAATTTTTTTTTTTTAAATTCAAAACACCCTTAAAAATGCCAAACAAAACATTTAAGAAGAACATCATATTTAAAGTGAGCTTACCTTTTCTCCTTTATCTGTATAGGTTGTCTGGTAGAAAATAAGAATAAAGCATGGATTTTTAAAAAATTATTCCAGGAAAAAAAAGAAGAAGAGCAAAACAAAAACTTATTAACCAAGTCAGTTTAAATGGTAAAACCTCTTTGAACATTTGAACATTTAATTTTTGACACATATTTTTAGACAGCAAGAATCTAGACTGTGGTATATTCAGCCATTAAAAAAACCCCAAAACCTTATAAACCTAACAACTCTCCAAGCCGACACTTTTGTGAAAAGAAAAGAGTTTAGGCGCTAAATTGAGATATTCATGGGATGCTGCAGGTTTGAACAGCGTCTTCAAATATGTTTGCCAGTTTTATAGAAGGGAAAAGCAAAGCACCTATTTGCTATAAAGCAAGTATAATACAGAGCAAGATAATAAGCAACCATTTGGGAGAATGTTAGTAATTCGACGTACAGTTAAAGAAAATATAGAGCGTTGCAAGAATGGGTCAACCCGAGCTTAGAATCCATCTTCCAGAGAATGGAAGTAAGCATCCTGTGAAAAAGTTATTGAAAAAGAGAGGGGAAAAGGATCTAAACTTTGGGACCCTCACCATTTCGGTTTTTCCTTGGAGCAGCAGAAGGTGAGAAGGCAGAAAGAGGCAGAGAGACAGTGTGGAAATCTTTTGAATTGTAAAAAAAGGAGGAGGGCCCCAGCTCCTCCCCGCATCTCCTCCTCCTCTTCCCAGATGTACATTTCAACTTTTTAAACACAACTCTTGATATTTCTCAATCGTGTCCACCGAGGCAGAGCTCAGGGCATCCATCCTTCAGCTTCTCGGGCGGCAGATTCAAACCCAAAGCACAAATCCCGGGATCTTCTTAACGAGATTTGTTGACGGGGAAAGGAGATTTGATGGAGGTTTTTCTTAATCACAATCATAAGTTTGTTTGTCAAGCATATATAAGATAACAGGTGAAAGTATAAACATAATTTGAATACATGAAAAGAATAAGTAAAAAGGAATATTAGGACAGGGACTGTAGGTACGCTGATGCACTTATGCACGCCCCTTACAGACCTCTTAGGAATGGGGTGAGGTCAGGGGTGAAATCTAAAATTTGTTACTGCCGGTTCTGTGGGCGTGGCTTGGTGGCGGTGGGGTAATGTGACTGGGTGGGCGTGGCCAAATTTTTTAAACTTTTAAAACCATTTTTTACATGTAAAACTACATGTAAAACCATGTAAAAAAATGCTTTCAAAAGGCTCTGACGATCCCAGCTGAGTTGATCGGCAGGCAACTAAGCTAGGATCGTCAGAACTTGGATCGTCAGAGCCATTTAAAAGGAAAAAAAAGGCTCTGATGATCGCGCGGCTCAGCTGGGCATGGGGGGCGGGGGCGGGGATTTTTGCTACCGGTTCTCTGAACTGCCCGCCACCATTGCTACCTACTCACCCGAGCCGGTCCGAACCGGGAGCATTTCACCCCTGGGTGAGGTCAAGAGTAGACAGTCTTAAGATTAAAGTTTTGGGGGTTTGGGGAAGAAACTACAGAGTCAGGTCATGCATTCCAGGCATTGACCACTCTGTTACTGAAGTCGTATTTTCTGCAATCGAGTTTGGAACGGTTTACCTTGAGTTTGTATCTGTTATTTGCTCGTGTATTGCTGTGGTTGAAGCTGAAGTAGTCATTGACAGGAAGGACATTGTGGGAGATAATTTTATGTACTATGCTTAGGTCAGACTGAAGTCGGCATAGTTCTAAGTTGTCTAAGGCCATAATTTGGAGTCTGGTGGCATTAAGGTATTTTATTGCGGTTGGAGGACTCTGGACTCTCTCGATTGTATTTATGTCCGATATTTTTTATTTTTTTAATTTGATTTATATGCTGCCCTCCGGAGACTCAGGGCGGCTTACAATGTGTTAAGCAATAGTCTTCATACTTTTGTATATTTATACAAAGTCATCTTATTGCCCCCATAATCTGGGTCCTCATTTTACCTACCTTAGAAAGGATGGAAGGCTGAGTCAACCTTGAGCCTGGTGGGATTTGAGCTTGCAATAATTGCAGGCAGCAGATGTAAGTGGATGTTAATAACTGCCTTAGTCCACTGAGCCACCAGAGCTATGGAGATATGCAGGCCGGGGAAGGGGCTGCTGCGGTCTTGCAAATTCAGGGACCAGTCAAGGTAGCTTTGGTAATGCAACAGGACATCTCTTTCTTTTTTTTTAGTGGACAAGGAGTTTACTTGGGCAAGTTCATGTGAGGCTCTCCTTTAGGTTGAATGTCAACATCCAACAGATCAATCAATGCTAGACTTATCAAGGCACCCTGTCTACATAGCTCCTGGAAATTAAAAATTAAATTAAATTAAGCATCTAGGAAGAAAACCAACAAACAGCTCAGGGCCCCTCCTTTTCTGGGATCACACCTATAGCAGGAAGAAAGGAGGTTCTAATCAAGGAGCCATCAAAAAAGAAATCAAATCCCAGCCCTGATTGTTGGAGCCAGCACCAATCTGGCAACCACCTATAAACCTCACACAAATAATGGGACCTCGCCCGGTAGCACAACTTCTGTGGGAAAATTGCAAGGCCAGAAAACCACCGGCAACCCAAAGATTTCAGGCCCAGGGATTGACATCGGTTCTCCTGTTATAAGATGGCGCTCGTCTTGTGGACAGAGGGACGTCCACTTTAGGAATTGGTCTTCAAAAGTTTTAGCACTCAGAAAGTGGCCTCTCTGGAGCTGAGTTTGGCAAACTGGGCTCCATGCTGGCTAGGGGATTCTGGGGTTTGAAGTCCACACATCTTCAAGTGGCCAAGGTTGAGAAATTTTCATGTAGGGGCAGGTACCACCTTGTAGGTAGGTAGGTGTCACCAAAGAGAGGAGGAGGAGGAGGAGGAGGAGGAGAAGAGGAGGAAGAGGAGGATGGGGAGGAGGAGGAGGAGGAGAAGAAGAAGAAGAAGAAGAAGAAGAAGAAGAAGAAGAAGAAGAAGAAGAAGAAGAAGGAGAAGAAGAAGAAGAAAGAGAAGGAGAATAAGAGGAGGAGGAGGAGGAAGAAGAAAAGGAGGAGGAGGAGGAGAAGGAGAAGAAGAAGAGGAGGAGGAGGAGGAGAAGGCAAGAGGAGGAGGAGGAAGGAGGAGAAGGAGAAGAAGGAGAAGGAGAGGAGGAGGAGAAGAAGGAGAAGGAGAAGGAGAAGAGTATCGATAGAAAGTTCCTGGCCCCCTACTCTTCTCCTTTGGAGGCCAGACAGGGTTAGGTATGTGATGTATTTGTAGAAGAATGCTATTTACAAGCGAAGCCATCACAACTGGTTTCGAAATTGAACATAAATCAAGGCCAGGTTCATTACTGGAAAATATTTTTCCAGCGGGTAATTATGTCAACTCTCAGGAACCGCCTTTCTCCGCCTGGTATCCAGGAACCAACCCAATAGATAGATAGGTAGGTAGGATTCTTTATTGGCCAAGTGTGATTGGACACAAAAGGAATTTGTCTTTGGTGCATACGCTCTCAGTGTAATGGGGCCTTTCCCTAAGAACCTGGGCTAGAGCTACGGGCAAAATGTCTCCATTCAGAAAGAAATCCGTGATTGCTGGGAGCTGGACACCTAAGCCAACGTTTGTGGCTGCATGGACAGAGGGGAGAAGGGCATGTGAAGCCCTGGACATGTGGCTTTCTCCGTAGCGTAAGGGATGCGTGAACCAGACCTTGGAAAGAGGAAAAGGAAATAAAAAGGGTAGCAATTCTTATTTTTTAAAAAATAAACATTGCTGTAAATTGCCAAACTAAATGGCCAAACATAGTAGATACATGATTGATAGATTGTCAGACAACGGTAGCTAGATATATAGACAGATGATAAATAGATAAAAGATGGCTAGATGGGAGAGGGGGAGAGCTAGAAATATATGATGATAGATAGATAGATAGATAGATAGATAGATAGATAGATAGATAGAT